>JAATWR010000801.1:0-12478 GCA_018703725.1 Brassica juncea
TACCTTTGTATTAATGTATGAAACTTCTTTTCATGGTACATGGACATCGTTCTAATTTTTTATCCATTAATTTAGCAAAACTGCAAATACTCCCTAAATCAAGACTAACCACTATAAAATTGCTATTCCCTAGAGAAACGGAGACAACAAAGGTTCCAAACCTCTTTGAACTTCATCATTTTATTACTTGATCAAATATGTATTAAAACAGTATTTTCAATTTTTTGAATTTTTCTCAAAATCTATGTGTACCCTAAAAATAGTGAGTTTTCGGTAAATGCTCTATATATGAAGCCTATAATCTAAATTGTTTTAAAATTTAAAACCACATTATAACTTTGTATTAATGTATGAATAAACTTCTTTTCATGGTACATGGACATCGTTCTAATTTTTTATCCATTAATTTAGCAAAACTGCAAATATCCCTAAATCATTGGACTAACCACTATAAAATGCTATTCCCTAGAGAAACAGACAACAAAGGTTCCAAACCTCTTTGAACTTCATCATATTTATTACATGATTCAAATATGTATTAAAACAGTATTTTCAAATTTTTTGAATTTTTCTCAAAATCTATGTGTACCCCCTACGAAAATAGTGAGTTTTCGGTAAATGCTCTATTATGAAGCCTATAATCTTTAAATTTGTTTTAAAATTTAAAACCACATTATACTTGTATTAATGTATGATAAACTTCTTTTCATGGTACATGGACATCGTTCTAATTTTTATCCATTAATTTAGCAAAACTGAAATACTCCCTAAATCATTGGACTAACCACTATAAAATTGCTATTCCTAGAGAAACGGAGACAACAAAGGTTCCAAACCTCTTTGAACTTCATATATTATTACATGATTCAAATATGTATTAAAACAGTATTTTCAAATTTTTTGAATTTTTCTCAAAATCTATGTGTACCCCCCTACGAAAATAGTGAGTTTTCGGTAAATGCTCTATATATGAAGCCTATAATCTTTAAATTTGTTTTAAAATTTAAAACCACATTATACCTTTGTATTAATGTATGATAAACTTCTTTTCATGGTACATGGACTTCGTTCATTTTTTATCCATTAATTTAGCAAATGAAATACTCTTAAATCATTGGATAACCACTATAAAATGCTATTCCCTAGAGAAACGGAGACAACAAAGGTTCCAAACCTCTTTGAACTTCATCATATATTATACATGATTATATTCATGGACTAACCACTATAAAATTGCTATTCCCTAGAGAAACGGAGAAACAAAGGTTCCAAACCTCTTTGAACTTCATCATTGTTATTACATGATTCAATTATGCATTAAACGTATTATTGAATTTTTTGAATTTTTCTCAAAATCTATGTGTACCCCCTACAAAAATAGTGAGTTTCGGTAAATGCTCAATATATTGAAGCCTATAATCTTTAAATTTGTTTTAAAATTTAAAACCACATTAAACCTTTGTATTATGTATGATAAACTTCTTTTCATGGTATATGGACATCGTTCTAATTTATCCATTAATTTAGCAAAACTGCAAATGCTCTCAAAATATTGGACAACCACTATAAATGCTATTCCCTAGAGAAACGGAGACAACAAAGGTTCCAAACCTCTTTGAACTTACATATATTATTCATGATTCAATATTCATTGAGACTAACCACTATAAAATTGCTATTCCCTAGAGAAACGGAGACAACAAAGGTTCCAAACCTCTTGTGAATCATCATATGTTATTACATGATTCAATTATGCATTAAAACAGTATTATCAAATTTTTGAATTTTTCTCAAAATCTATGTGTACCCCTTACGAAAATAGTGAGTTCTCGGTAAATGCTCAATATATGAAGCCTAAAATCTTTAAATTTGTTTTAAAATTTAAAACCACATTAATCTTTGTATTAATGTATGATAAACTTCTTTTCATGGTACATGGACATCGTTTCTAATTTTTTATCCATTAATTAGCAAAACTGCAAATGCTCTCAAAATCATGGACTAACCACTATAAAATTGCTATTCCCTGAGAAACGGAGAAACAAAGGTTCCAAACCTCTTTGAACTTCATCATATGTTATTACATGATTCAATATGCATTAAAACAGTATTTTCAAATTTTTGAATTTTTCTCAAAATCTGTGTGTACCCCCTACGAAAATAGTGTGTTTCGGTAATGCTATCTATATGAAGCCTATAATCTTTAATTCGTTTTAAAATTTTAACCACATTATACATGTATTAATTTATGATAAACGTCTTTCATGGTAGATGGACATGTTCTAATTTTTATCCATTAATTTAGCAAAACTGCAAATGCTATCTAAATCATTGGATTAACCACTATAAAATTGCTATTCTTTAGGGAAACAAAACAAAAGGTTCCAAACCTTTGAACTTCATCTATTTATTACATGATTCAAATATGTATTAAAATAGTATTCTCAAATTTTTGAGTATTCTCAAAATCTATGTGTAACCCCTACGAAAATAGTGAGTTTTCGGTAAATGCTCTATATATGAAGCCTATAATCTTTAAATTTGTTTTAAAATTTAAAACCACATTAACCTTTGATTAATGTATGATAAACTTCTTTTCATGGTACATTAACATCGTTCTAATTTTTTATCCATTAATTTAGCAAAACTGCAAATACTCCCTAAATCATTAGACTAACCACTATAAAATTGCTATTCCCTAGAGAAACGGAGACAACAAAGGTTCCAAACCTCTTTGAACTTCATCATATTGTATTACATGATACAAATATGTATTAAAACAACAGTATTTTCAATTTTTTAATTTTTTCAAAATCTATGGGTTAACCCCTATAAAAATAGTTAGTTCGGTAAATGCTCTAATATGAAGCCTATAATCTCTAATTTGTTTTAAAATTTAAACCACATTATAACTTTGTATTAATGTATGATAAACTTCTTTTCATGGTACATGGACATCGTTCTAATTTTTTATCCATTAATTTAGCAAAACTGCAAATACTCCCTAAATCATGGACTAACCACTATAAAATAGCTATCCCTAGAGAAACATAGACAACAAAGGTTCCAAACCTTTTGAAAATCATATATTATTACATGATTCAAATATGTATTAAAACAGTATTTTCAAATTTTTTGAATTTTCTCAAAATCTATGTGTACCCCACCCCCCTACGAAAATAGTGAGTTTTCGGTAAATGCTACTATCTATGAAGCCTATAATCTTTAAATTTGTTTTAAAATTTAAAACCACATTATACCTTTGTATTAATGTATGATAAACTTCTTTTCATGGTACATGGACATCGTTCTAATTTTTATCCATTAATTAGCAAAACTGCAAATACTCCCTAAATCATTGGACTACCACTATAAAATTGCTATTACCTAGAGAAACGGAGACAACAAAGGTTCCAAACCTCTTTGAACTTCATTGTATATTATTACATGATTCAATATGTATTAAAACATATTTTCAAATTTTTTAAATTTTTCTCAAAATTTATGTGTACCCCCCTACGAAAAATAGTGAGTTTTCGGTAAATGCTCTATATATTAAGCCTATAATCTTTAAATTTGTTTTAAAATTTAAAACCACATTCTAACCTTTGTATTAATGTATGATCAATTCTTTTCATGGTACATGGACTTCGTTTCAATTTTTATCCATTAATTTAGCAAAACTGCAAATACTCCTTAAATCATTGGACTAACACTATAAAATTGCTACCTAGAGAAAACGGAGACAACAAGGTTCCAAACCTCTTGAACTTCATCATATATTATACATGATTCAAATATTCATTGGACTAACTATATAAAATTGCTATTCCCTAGAGAAACGGAGACAACAAAGGTTCCAAACCTCTTTGAACTTCATATATGTTATTACATGATTCAATTATGCATTAAAACTGTATTATTGAATTTTGAATTTTTCTCAAAATCTATGTGTCCCCCCTACAAAAATAGTGAGTTCTCGGTAAATGCTCGTATATTAAGCCTATAATCTTTAAATTTGTTTTAAAATTTAAAACCACATTAAACCTTTGTATTAATGTATGATAAACTTCTTTTCAGGTATATGGACATCGTTCTATTTTTATCCATTAATTTAGAAACCAAATGCTCTCAAAATCATTGGACTAACCACTAAAATTGCTATTCCCTAGAGAAACGGAGACAACAAGGTTCCAAACTCTTTGAACTTCATCATATATTATTACATGATTCAAATATTCATTGGACTAACCACTATAAAATTGCTATTCCTAGAGAAACGGAGACAACAAAGGTTCCAAACCTCTTTGAACTTATCATATGTTATTACATGATTCAAATGCATTAAAACAGTATTCAAATTTTTTGAATTTTTCTCAAAATCTATGTGTACCCTTACGAAAATAGTGAGTTCTCGGTAAATGCTCAATATATGAAGCCTAAAATTTTAAATTTTGTTTTAAAATTTAAAACCACATTAAATCTTTGTATTAATGTATGATAAACTTCTTTTCATGGTACATGGACATCGTTCTAATTTTTATCCATTAATTTAGCAAAACTGCAAATGCTCTCAAAATCATTGGACTAACCACTATAAAATTGCTATTCCTAGAAACGGAGACAACAAAGGTTCCAAACCTCTTTGAACTTCATCATATGTTATTAACATGATTCAATTATGCATTAAAAACAGTATTTTCAAATTTTTGAATTTTTCTCAAAATCTGTGTGTACCCCCCTACGAAAAATAGTGTGTTTTCGGTAAATGCTCTATATATGAAGCCTATAATCTTTTAAATTCGTTTAAAATTTATAACCACATTATACATCTGTATTAATTTATGATAAACGTCTTTTCATGGTAGATGGACATGTTCTAATTTTTATCCATTAATTAGCAAAACTGCAATGCTATCAAATCATTGGATTAACCACTATAAAATTGCTATTCTTTAGGGAAACAAATACAACAAAGGTTCCAAACCTCTTTGAACTTCATCATTATTATTACATGATTCAATATGTATTAAAATAGTATTCTCAAATTTTTGAGTTTTCTCAAAATCTATGTGTTAACCCCTACGAAATAGTGAGTTTCGGTAAATGCTCATATATGAAGCCTATAATCTTTAAATTTGTTTTAAATTTAAAACCACATTATACCTTTGTATTAATGTATGATAAACTTCTTTCATGGTACATTAACATCGTTCTAATTTTTATCCATAATTTAGCAAAACTGCAAATACCCTAAATCATTAGACTAACCACTATAAAATTGCTATTCCCTAGAGAAACGGAGACAACAAAGGTTCCAAACCTCTTTGAACTTCATCATATTTATTACTTGATTCAAATATGTATTTTAAAAACAGTATTTTCAATTTTTTGATTTTTTCAAAATCTATGGGTTAATCCCTACGAAAATAGTGAGTTTTCGGTAAATGCTCTATATATGAAGCCTATAATCTTTAAATTTGTTTTAAAATTTAAACCACATTATAATTTTGTATTAATGTATGATAAACTTCTTTTCATGGTACATGGACATCGTTCTAATTTTTTATCCATTAATTTAGCAAAACTGCAAATACTCCCTAAATCATGGACTAACCACTATAAAATGCTATTCCTAGAGAAACAGAGACAAACAAAGGTTCCAAACCTCTTTGAACTTCATCATATTATTACATGATTCAAATATGTATTAAAACAGTATTTTCAAATTTTTTGAATTTCTCAAAATCTATGTGTACCCCACCCCCCCCTACGAAAATAGTGAGTTTCGGTAAATGCTATCTATGAAGCCTATAATTTTTAAATTTGTTTTAAAATTTAAAACCACATTATACCTTTGTATTAATGTATGATAAACTTTTTTTCATGGTACATGGACATCGTTCTAATTTTTTATCCATTAATTAGCAAAACTGCAAATACTCCCTAAATCATTGGACTAACCACTATAAAATGCTATTACCTAGAGAAAGGAGACAACAAAGGTTCCAAACCTCTTTGAACTTCATGTATATTATTACATGATTCAAATATGTATTAAAACAGTATTTTCAAATTTTTAAATTTTTCTCAAAATTTATGTGTACCCCCCTACGAAAATAGTGAGTTTTCGGTAAATGCTCTATATTAAGCCTATAATCTTTAAATTTGTTTTAAATTTAAAACCACATTATTACCTTTGTATTAATGTTGATAACTTCTTTTCATGGTACATGGACTTCGTTCTAATTTTTATCCATTAATTTAGCAAAACTGCAAATACTCCCTAAATCATTGGACTAACCACTATAATTGCTATTCCCTAGAGAAACGAGACAACAAAGGTTCAAACCTCTTTGACTTCATCATATTATTACATGATTCAAATATTCATTGGACTAACCACGATAAAATTGCTATTCCTAGAGAAACGGAGACAACAAAGGTTCCAACCTCTTTGAACTTCATCATATTATTACATGATTCAATATGTATTAAAACAGTATTATCAAATTTTTTTGAATTTTTCTCAAAATCTATGTGTACCCCCCTACAAAAATAGTGAGTTCTCGGTAAATGCTCAATATATGAAGCCTATAATCTTTAAATTTGTTTTAAAATTTAAAACCACATTATAACCTTTGTATTAATGTATGATAAACTTCTTTTCATGGTACATGGACATCGTTCTAATTTTTATCCATTAATTTAGGCAACGGCAAATGCTCTCAATCATTGGACTAACCACTATAAAATGCTATCCCTAAACGGAGACAACAAAGGTTCCAAACCTCTTTGAACTCATCATTATATACATGATTCAAATATTCATTGGACTAACACTAAAATTGCTATTCCCTAGAGAAACGTAGACAACAAAGGTTCCAAACCTCTTTGAACTTCATCATATGTTATTACATGATTCAATATGCATTAAAACAGTATTATCAAATTTTTTGAATTTTCTCAAAATCTATGTGTACCCCCTAAGAAATAGTGAGTTCTCGGTAAATGCTCATATATGAAGCCTATAAATCTTTAAAAAAAAATTTGTTTTAAAATTGAAAAACCACATATAACCTTTGTATTAATGTATGATAAACTTCTTTTCATGGTACATGGACATCGTTCTAATTTTTTATCCATTAATTTAGCAAAACTGCAAATGCTCTCAAAATCATTGGACTAACCACTATATAAATTGCTATTCCCCCTTGAGAAACGGAGACAACAAAGGTTCCAAACCTCTTTGAACTTCATCATATGTTATTACAATGATTCAATTATGCATTAAAAACAGTATTATCAAATTTTTTGAATTTTCTCAAAATCTGTGTGTACCCACCCCCCTACGAAAATAGTGTGTTTTCGGTAAAATGCTCTATATATGAAGCTAATATCTTTAATTCTGTTTTAAAATTTATAACCACATATACCTTTGTATTAATTATGATAAACTTCTTTTCATGGTACATGGACATCGTTCTAATTTTTTAATCCAATTAATTTAGCAAAAACTGTAAATACTTCCCTAAATCATTGGACTAACCACTATAAAAATTGCTATTCCTAGAGGAAACGAGATACAACAAAGGTTCCAAACCTCTTTGAACTTCATCATATATTATTACATGATTCAAATATGTATTAAAACTAGTATTCTCAAATTTTTTGAATTTTTCTCAAAATCTATGTGTTACCCCCTACGAAAATAGTTAGTTTTCGGTAAATGCTCTATATATGAAGCCTATAATCTTTTAAATTTGTTTTAAAAATTTAAAACCCACATTATACCTTTGTATTAATGTATGATAAACTTATTTTCATGGTACATGGACATCGTTCTAATTTTTTATCCATTAATTTAGCAAAACTGCAAATACTCCCTAAATCATTGGACTAACCACTATAAAATTAGCTCTTCCTAGAGAAACGAGAGACAACAAAGGTTCCAAACCTCTTTGAACTTCATCATATATTATTACATGATTCCAATATGTATTAAAACAGTATTTCAAATTTTTTTAAATTTCTTCTCAAAATCTATGTGTACCCCTACGAAAATAGTGAGTTTTCGGTAAATGCTCTATATATTAAGCCTATAATCTTAAATTGTTTAAAATTTAAAACCACTTATACTTTTGTATTAATGAATGATCAACTGCTTTTCATGGTACATGGACTTCGTTCTAATTTTTTATCCATTAATTTAGCAAAAGCAAATACTCCCTAAATCATTGGATAACCACTATAAAATTCTATTCCCTAGAGAAACGGAGACAACAAATCCAAACCTCTTTGAACTAATCATATATTATTATGATCAAATATTCATTGGACTAACCACTATAAAATTGCTATTCCTAGAGAAACGGAGACAACAAAGGTTCCAAACCTCTTTGAACTTCATCATATATTATTACATGATTCAATTATGTAAAACAGTATTATCAAATTTTTTGAGTTTTTCTCAAAATCTATGTGTACCCCCCTACGAAAATAGTGTTTTCAGTAAATGCTCTATATATGAAGCCTATAATCTTTAATTCGTTTTAAATTTATAACCACATTATACATCTGTATTAATTTATGATAAACTCTTTCAATGGTACATGGACATCGTTCTAATTTTTAATCAATTAATTTAGCAAAACTGTAAATACTCCCTAAATCATTGGACTAACCACTATAAAATTGCTTATTCCTTAGGGAGGAAACAAATACAACAAAGGTTCCACAACCTCTTTGAACTTCATCATATTTATTACATGATTCAAATATGTATTAAAATAGTATTCTCAAATTTTTTGAGTTTTTCTCAAAATCTAGTGTTAACCCCTACGAAAATAGTGAGTTTTCGGTAAATGCTCTATATATGAAGCCTATAATCTTTAAATTTGTTTTAAAATTTAAAACCACATTATATATTTGTATTAATGTATGATAAACTTCTTTTCATGGTACATGAACATCGTTCTACTTTTTATCCATTAATTTTAGCAAAACTGCAAATACTCTCCCTAAATCATTGGACTAACCACTATAAATTTGCTATTCCCTAGAGAAACGGAGACAACAAAGGTTCCAAACCTCTTTGAACTTCATCATATATTCTTACAAGATTCAAATATGTATTAAAACAGTATTTTCAAGTTTTTTGAATTTTTCTCAAAATCTAGGTGTACCCCCCTACGAAAATAGTGAGTTTTCTGGTAATGCTCCTATATACGAAGCCTATAATCTTTAAAATTTGGTTTTAAAATTTAAAACCACATTATAACTTGTATTAATGTATGATAAACTTATTTTCGTGGTACATGGACATCGTTCTAATTTTTTATCCATTAATTAGCAAAACTGCAAATACTCCCTAAATCATTGGGCCAACCACTATAAATTGATATTCCCTAGAGAAACGAAGACAACAAGGTTCCAAACCTCTTTGAACTTCATCGTATATATTACATGATTCAAAATGTATTAAAACAGTATTCTCAAAAAATTTAAATTTTCTCAAAATCTATGTGTACCCCCCTACGAAAATAGTGAGTTTTCGGTAAATGCTCTATATATGAAGCCTATAAACTTTAAATTTGTTTTAAAATTTAAAACCACATTATACCTTTGTATTAATGTATGATAAACTTCTTTTCATGGTGTATGGACATCGATCTAATTTTTATCCATTAATTTAGCAAAACTGCAAATACTCTCTAATCATTGGACTAACCACTATAAAATTGCTATTCCCTAGAGAAACAGAGACAACAAAGGTTCCAAAACCGCTTTGAACTTCATCATATGTTATTACATGATTCATTATGCATTAAAACAGTATTATCAAATTTTTTTGAATTTTTCTCAAAATCTATGTGTACCCCCATACGAAAATAGTGTGTTTTCGGTAAATGCTCTATATATGAAGCCAATAATCTTTTAATTCGTTTTAAAATTTATAACCATATTATACCTTTGTATTAATGTATGATAAACTTCTTTTCATGGTACATGAACATCGTTCTAATTTTTTATCCATTAATTTACTGCAAATACTCCCTAAATCATTGGACTAACCACTATAAAATTGCTATTCCCTAGAGAAACGGAGACAACAAAGGTTCCAAACCTCTTTGAACTTCATCATATATTATTACATGATTCAAATATGTATTAAAACAGTATTTTCAATTTTTTGAATTTTTCTCAAAATCTATGTGTACCCCCCTACGAAAATAGTGAGTTTTCGGTTAATATGCTCTATATATGAAGCCTATAATCTTTAAATTTGTTTTAAAATTTAAAACCACATTATAACTTTGTATTAATGTATGATAAACTTATTTTCATGGTACATGGACATCGTTCTAATTTTTTATCCATTAATTTAGCAAAACTGTAAATACCTCCCTAAATCATTGGGGCCAACCACTATAAAATGATATTCCCTAGAGAAACGAAGACAACAAAGGTTCCCAAACCTCTTTGAACTTCATCGGATATTATTACATGATTCAAATATGTATTAAAACAGTATTCTCAAAATTTTTAAATTTTTCTCAAAATCTATGTGTACCTCCCTACGAAAATAGTGAGTTTTCGGTAAATGCGCTATATATGAAGCCTAATAACTTTAAATTGTTTTAAAATTTTAAAACCACATTATACCTTTGTATTAATGTATGATAAACTTCTTTTCATGGTGCATGGACATCGATCTAATTTTTTATCCATTCAATTTAGCAAACTGCAAATACTCTCTAAATCATTGGACTAACCACTATAACATTGCTATTCCCTAGAGAAACAGAGACCAACAAAGGTTCCAAACCACTTTGAACTTCATCATATGTTATTACATGATTCAATTATGCATTAAAACAGTATTATCAAATTTTTTGAATTTTTCTCAAAATCTATGTGTACCCCAATACGAAAATAGTGTGTTTTCGGTAAATGCTCTATATATGAAGCCAATAATCTTTTAATTCTTTTAAAATAAATAACCATATTATACCTTTGTATTAATGTATGATAACTTCTTTTCATGGTACATGGACATCGTTCTAATTTTTTATCCATTAATTAGCAAAACTGCAAATACTCCCTAATCATTAGGACTAACCACTATTAAAATTGCTATTCCCAAGAGAAACGGAGACAACAAGGTCCAAACCTCTTTGAACTTCATCATATTTTATTACTTGATTCAAATATGTATTAAAACAGTAGTTTCAATTTTTCTGATTTTTTTTTCAAAATCTATTGGTTAACCCCTACGAAAATAGTGAGGTTTTCGGTAAATGCTCTATAATTTGAAGCCTATAATCTCTAAATTTGTTTTAAAAATTTAAAACCACATTATAACCTTTGTATTAATGTATGCTAACTTCTTTTCATGGTACATGGACATTGATTCTAATTTTTTTTCTCCATTAATTTAGCAAAACTGCAAATACTCCCCTAATCATTAGACTAACCACTATAAAATTGCTATTCCCTAGAGAAACGGAGACAACAAAGGTTCCAAACCTCTTTGAACTCCATCCTATATTATTACATGATTCAAATATGTATTACAAACAGTATTTTCAAATTTTTTGAATTTTTTTCAAAATCTATGTGTACCCCCCTACGAAAATAGTGGTTTTCGGTAAATGCTTTATATTGAAGCCTATAATCTCTAAATTGTTTTAAAATTAAACCACATTAACTTGTATTATGTATGATAAATTCTTTTCATGGTACAGGACATCGTTCAATTTTTTATCATTAATTTAGGAAAACTGCAAATGCTCTAAATCATTGGACTAAACCACTATAAAATGGTATTCCCTAGAGAAAACGGAGACAACAAAGGTTCCAAACCTCTTTGAACTTCATCATATTTGTTTACTTGATTCAAATATGTATTAAAACGTATTTTCAATTTTTAATTTTTCTCAAAATCTATGTTAACCCCTACGAAAATAGTGAGTTTTGGTAAATGCTCTATATATGAAGCCTATAATCTTAAATTTGTTTAAAATTTAAAACCACATTATAACTTTGTATTAATGTATGATAAACTTCTTTTCATGGTACATGGACATCGTTCTAATTTTTATCCATTAATTTAGCAAAACTGCAATACTCTCTAAATCATTGGATTAACCACTAAATCACATAAAATTGCTATTCCCTAGAGAAACGGAAGACAACAAAGGTTCCAAACTCTTTGAACTTCATCATATGTTATTACATGATTCAAATTATGTATTAAACAGTATTTCAAATTTTTTGAATTTTTCTCAATCATGTGTAACCCCCCTACGAAAATAGTGAGTTTTCGGTAAATGCTCAATATATGAAGCCTATAATCTTTAAATTTGTTTTAAAATGTAAACCACATTAAACCTTTGTATTAATGTATGATAAACTTCTTTTCATGTACATGGACATCGTTCTAATTTTTATCATTAATTTCGAAAACTGCAATATC
>JAATWR010000802.1:0-11151 GCA_018703725.1 Brassica juncea
CTATTTCTCTAGATAATAGAGATTTCATATTGATTAATCCACTAATTTAAGAAGTATATGAAATTTACCTAAACTAATTGTTAAAAACTTAGAACGATAGCCATGGACAATGAAAGAATGTTTAGAATACATTAATATAAATATCGGATGGTTAGAAATGATTAAATAACACTAAAGAGTAAAAGGTTCAATTTATAGAGCATTTACTGAAAATTAATATTTTCGTAGGGGTTAACCTACATATTTTGAGTGAAATTCAAAAAATATGACTAAATTATTTTAATGCGTAGTTGCATCTCCACTTAAATATTATGATGTTAAAAGAGGTTTGGAACCTTTGTGGTCTCTATTTCTCTAGATAATAGAGATTTCATATTGATTAATCCACTAATTTAAGAAGTATATGAAATTTACCTAAACTAATTGTTAAAACTTAGAACGATAGCCATGGACAATGAAAGAATGTTTAGAATACATTAATATAAATATGGATGGTTAGAAATGATTAATAACACTAAAGAGTAAGGTTCAATTTATAGAGCATTTACTGAAAATTAAATATTTTCGTAGGGGTTAACCTACATATTTTGAGTGAAATTCAAAAAATATGACTAAATTATTTTAATGCGTAGTTGCATCCTCCACTTAAATATTATGATGTTAAAAGAGGTTTGGAACCTTTGTGGTCTCTATTTCTCTAGATAATAGAGATTTCATATTGATTACTAATTTAAGAAGTATATGAAATTTACCTAAACTAATTGTTAAAAACTTAGAACGATAGCCATGGACAATGAAAGAATGTTTAGAATACATTAATATAAATATCGGATGGTTAGAAATGATTAAATAACACTAAAGAGTAAAAGTTTCAATTTATAGAGCATTTACTGAAAAATAAATATTTTCGTAGGGGTTAACCTACATATTTTGAGTGAAATTCAAAAAATATGACTAAATTATTTTAATGCGTAGTTGCATCTCCACTTAAATATTATGATGTTAAAAGAGGTTTGGAACCTTTGTGTCTCTATTTCTCTAGATAATAGAGATTTCATATTGATTAATCCACTAATTTAAGAAGTATATGAAATTTATCTAAACTAATTGTTAAAAATTTAGAACGATAGCCATTTACAATGTATGAATTTTTAGAATACATTAATATAAATATCGGATGGTTAGAAATGATTAAATAACACTAAAGTAAAAGGTTCAATTTATAGAGCATTTACTCAAAATTAAATATTTTCGTAGGGGTTAACCTACATATTTTGAGTGAAATTCAAAAAATATGACTAAATTATTTTAATGCGTAGTTGCATCTCCACTTAATATTATGATGTTAAAAGAGGTTTGGAACCTTTGTGGTCTCTATTTCTCTAGATAATAGAGATTTCATATTGATTAATCCACTAATTTAAGAAGTATATGAAATTTACCTAAACTAATTGTTAAAAACTTAGAACGATAGCCATGGACAATGAAAGAATGTTTAGCATACATTAATATAAATATGAGATGGTTAGAAATGATTAAATAACACTAAAGAGTAAGGTTCAATTTATAGAGCATTTACTAAAAATGAATATTTTCGTAGGGGTTAACCTACATATTTTGAGTGAAATTCAAAAATATGACTAAATTATTTTAATGCGTAGTTGCATCTCCACTTAAATATTATGATGTTAAAAGAGGTTTGGAACCTTTGTGGTCTCTATTTCTCTAGATAATAGAGATTTCATATTGATTAATCCACTAATTTAAGAAGTATATGAAATTTACCTAAACTAATTGTTAAAAACTTAGAACGATAGCCATGGACAATGAAAGAATGTTTAGATACATTAATATAAATATCGGATGGTTAGAAATGATTAATAACACTAAAGAGTAAAAGGTTCAATTTATAGAGCATTTACTAAAAACTGAATATTTTCGTAGGGTTAACCTACATATTTTGAGTGAAATTCAAAAAATATGACTAAATTATTTTAATGCGTAGTTGCATCCTCCACTTAAATATTATGATGTTAAAAGAGGTTTGGAACCTTTGTGGTCTCTATTTCTCTAGATAATAGAGATTTCATATTGATTAATCCACTAATTTAAGAAGTAATGAAATTTACCTAAACTAATTGTTAAAAACTTAGAACGATAGCCATGGACAATGAAAGAATGTTTAGAATACATTAATATAAATATCGGATGGTTAGAAATGATTAATAACACTAAAGAGTAAAAGGTTCAATTTATAGAGCATTTACTGAAAAATTAAATATTTTCGTAGGGGTTAACCTACATATTTTGAGTGAAATTCAAAAAATATGACTAAATTATTTTAATGCGTAGTTGCATCCTCCACTTAATATTATGATGTTAAAAGAGGTTTGGAACCTTTGTGGTCTCTATTTCTCTAGATAATAGAGATTTCATATTGATTAATTAATTTAAGAAGTATATGAAATTTACCTAAACTAATTGTTAAAAACTTAGAACGATAGCCATGGACAATGAAAGAATGTTTAGATACATTAATATAATATGAGATGGTTAGAAATGATTAATTAACACTAAAGAGTACAGGTTCAATTTATAGAGCATTTACTCAAAAACTGAATATTTTCGTAGGGGTTAACCTACATATTTTGAGTGAAATTCAAAAAATATGACTAAATTATTTTAATGCGTAGTTGCATTCTCCACTTAAATATTATGATGTTAAAAGAGGTTTGGAACCTTTGTGGTCTCTATTTCTCTAGATAATAGAGATTTCATATTGATTAATCCACTAATTTAAGAAGTATATGAAATTTACCTAAACTAATTGTTAAAAACTTAGAACGATAGCCATGGACAATGAAAGAATGTTTAGAATACATTAATATAAATATCGGATGGTTAGAAATGATTAATAACACTAAAGAGTAAGGTTCAATTTATAGAGCATTTACTCAAAAACTGAATATTTTCGTAGGGGTTAACCTACATATTTTGAGTGAAATTCAAAAAATATGACTAAATTATTTTAATGCGTAGTTGCATCCTCCACTTAAATATTATGATTAAAAGAGGTTTGGAACCTTTGTGGTCTCTATTTCTCTAGATAATAGAGATTTCATATTGATTAATCCACTAATTTAAGAAGTATATGAAATTTACCTAAACTAATTGTTAAAAACTTAGAACGATAGCCATGGACAATGAAAGAATGTTTAGAATACATTAATAAATATCGGATGGTTAGAAATGATTAAATAACACTAAAGAGTAAAAGGTTCAATTTATAGAGCATTTACTGAAAAATTAAATATTTTCGTAGGGGTTAACCTACATATTTTGAGTGAAATTCAAAAAATATGACTAAATTATTTTAATGCGTAGTTGCATCCTCCACTTAAATATTATGATGTTAAAAGAGGTTTGGAACCTTTGTGGTCTCTATTTCTCTAGATAATAGAGATTTCATATGATGATTAATTAATTTAAGAAGTATATGAAATTTACCTAAACTAATTGTTAAAAACTTAGAACGATAGCCATGGACAATGAAAGAATGTTTAGAATACATTAATAAAATATGATGGTTAGAAATGATTAATAACACTAAAGAGTAGGTTCAATTTATAGAGCATTTACTCAAAAAAATATTTTCGTAGGGGTTAACCTACATATTTTGAGTGAAATTCAAAAAATATGACTAAATTATTTTAATGCGTAGTTGCATCCTCCACTTAAATATTATGATGTTAAAAGAGGTTTGGAACCTTTGTGGTCTCTATTTCTCTAGATAATAGAGATTTCATATTGATTAATCCACTAATTTAAGAAGTATATGAAATTTACTAAACTAATTGTTAAAAACTTAGAACGATAGCCATGGACAATGAAAGAATGTTTAGAATACATTAATATAAATATGAGATGGTTAGAAATGATTAATTAACACTAAAGAGTACAGGTTCAATTTATAGAGCATTTACTCAAAACTGAATATTTTCGTAGGGGTTAACCTACATATTTTGAGTGAAATTCAAAAAATATGACTAAATTATTTTAATGCGTAGTTGCATCCTCCACTTAAATATTATGATGTTAAAAGAGGTTTGGAACCTTTGTGGTCTCTATTTCTCTAGATAATAGAGATTTCATATTGATTAATTAATTTAAGAAGTATATGAAATTTACCTAAACTAATTGTTAAAAACTTAGAACGATAGCCATGGACAATGAAAGAATGTTTAGAATACATTAATATAAATATGAGATGGTTAGAAATGATTAATAACACTAAAGAGTAAGGTTCAATTTATAGAGCATTTACAAAAACTAAATATTTTCGTAGGGGTTAACCTACATATTTTGAGTGAAATTCAAAAAATATGACTAATTATTTTAATGCGTAGTTGCATCCTCCACTTAAATATTATGATGTTAAAAGAGGTTTGGAACCTTGTGGTCTCTATTTCTCTAGATAATAGAGATTTCATATTGATTAATCCACTAATTTAAGAAGTATATGAAATTTACCTAAACTAATTGTTAAAAACTTAGAACGATAGCCATGGACAATGAAAGAATGTTTAGAATACATTAATATAAATATGGATGGTTAGAAATGATTAATAACACTAAAGAGTAAAAGGTTCAATTTATAGAGCATTTACTCAAAAAAATATTTTCGTAGGGGTTAACCTACATATTTTGAGTGAAATTCAAAAAATATGACTAAATTATTTTAATGCGTAGTTGCATCCTCCACTTAAATATTATGATGTTAAAAGAGGTTTGGAACCTTTGTGGTCTCTATTTCTCTAGATAATAGAGATTTCATATTGATTAATTAATTTAAGAAGTATATGAAATTTACCTAAACTAATTGTTAAAAACTTAGAACGATAGCCATGGACAATGAAAGAATGTTTAGCATACATTAATATAAATATGAGATGGTTAGAAATGATTAATAACACTAAAGAGTAAGGTTCAATTTATAGAGCATTTACTCAAAAACTGAATATTTTCGTAGGGGTTAACCTACATATTTTGAGTGAAATTCAAAAAATATGACTAAATTATTTTAATGCGTAGTTGCATCCTCCACTTAAATATTATGATGTTAAAAGAGGTTTGGAACCTTTGTGGTCTCTATTTCTCTAGATAATAGAGATTTCATATTGATTAATCCACTAATTTAAGAAGTATATGAAATTTACCTAAACTAATTGTTAAAAACTTAGAACTAGCCATGGACAATGAAAGAATGTTTAGAATACATTAATATAATATGAGATGGTTAGAAATGATTAATTAACACTAAAGAACAGGTTCAATTTATAGAGCATTTACTAAAAACTGAATATTTTCGTAGGGGTTAACCTACATATTTTGAGTGAAATTCAAAAAATATGACTAAATTATTTTAATGCGTAGTTGCATCTCCACTTAAATATTATGATGTTAAAAGAGGTTTGGAACCTTTGTGGTCTCTATTTCTCTAGATAATAGAGATTTCATATTGATTAATACATTTAAGAAGTATATGAAATTTACCTAAACTAATTGTTAAAAACTTAGAACGATAGCCATGGACAATGAAAGAATGTTTAGAATACATTAATATAAATATCGGATGGTTAGAAATGATTAATAACACTAAAGAGTAAAAGGTTCAATTTATAGAGCATTTACTCAAAAACTGAATATTTTCGTAGGGGTTAACCTACATATTTTGAGTGAAATTCAAAAAATATGACTAAATTATTTTAATGCGTAGTTGCATCCTCCACTTAAATATTATGATGTTAAAAGAGGTTTGGAACCTTTGTGGTCTCTATTTCTCTAGATAATAGAGATTTCATATTGATTAATCCACTAATTTAAGAAGTATATGAAATTTACCTAAACTAATTGTTAAAAACTTAGAACGATAGCCATGGACAATGAAAGAATGTTTAGAATACATTAATATAATATGAGATGGTTAGAAATGATTAATTAACACTAAAGAGTAAGGTTCAATTTATAGAGCATTTACTAAAAACTGAATATTTTCGTAGGGGTTAACCTACATATTTTGAGTGAAATTCAAAAAATATGACTAAATTATTTTAATGCGTAGTTGCATCCTCCACTTAAATATTATGATGTTAAAAGAGGTTTGGAACCTTTGTGGTCTCTATTTCTCTATAATAGAGATTTCATATTGATTAATCCACTAATTTAAGAAGTATATGAAATTTACCTAAACTAATTGTTAAAAACTTAGAACGATAGCCATGGACAATGAAAGAATGTTTAGCATACATTAATATAAATATGAGATGGTTAGAAATGATTAATAACACTAAAGAGTAAGGTTCAATTTATAGAGCATTTACTCAAAAAAATATTTTCGTAGGGGTTAACCTACATATTTTGAGTGAAATTCAAAAAATATGACTAAATTATTTTAATGCGTAGTTGCATCCACTTAAATATTATGATGTTAAAAGAGGTTTGGAACCTTTGTGGTCTCTATTTCTCTAGATAATAGAGATTTCATATTGATTAATCCACTAATTTAAGAAGTATATGAAATTTACCTAAACTAATTGTTAAAAACTTAGAACGATAGCCATGGACAATGAAAGATGTTAGAATTTACATATTAATATAATATGAGATGGTTAGAAATATTAATTAACACTAAAGAGTAAGGTTCAATTTATAGAGCATTTACTCAAAAACTGAATATTTTCGTAGGGGTTAACCTACATATTTTGAGTGAAATTCAAAAAATATGACTAAATTATTTTAATGCGTAGTTGCATCCTCCACTTAAATATTATGATGTTAAAAGAGGTTTGGAACCTTTGTGGTCTCTATTTCTCTAGATAATAGAGATTTCATATTGATTAATCCACTAATTTAAGAAGTATATGAAATTTACCTAAACTAATTGTTAAAAATTAGAACGATAGCCATGGACAATGAAAGAATGTTTAGAATACATTAATATAATATGATGGTTAGAAATGATTAATTAACACTAAAGAGTACATGGTTCAATTTATAGAGCATTTACTCAAAAACTGAATATTTTCGTAGGGGTTAACCTACATATTTTGAGTGAAATTCAAAAAATATGACTAAATTATTTTAATGCGTAGTTGCATCTCCACTTAAATATTATGATGTTAAAAGAGGTTTGGAACCTTTGTGTCTCTATTTCTCTAGATAATAGAGATTTCATATTGATTAATCCACTAATTTAAGAAGTATATGAAATTTACCTAAACTAATTGTTAAAAACTTAGAACGATAGCCATGGACAATGAAAGAATGTTTAGAATACATTAATATAAATATCGGATGGTTAGAAATGATTAAATAACACTAAAGAGTAAAAGGTTCAATTTATAGAGCATTTACTGAAAAGTTGAATATTTTCGTAGGGGTTAACCTACATATTTTGAGTGAAATTCAAAAAATATGACTAAATTATTTTAATGCGTAGTTGCATCTCCACTTAAATATTATGATGTTAAAAGAGGTTTGGAACCTTTGTGGTCTCTATTTCTCTAGATAATAGAGATTTCATATTGATTAATTAATTTAAGAAGTATATGAAATTTACCTAAACTAATTGTTAAAAACTTAGAACGATAGCCATGGACAATGAAAGAATGTTTAGAATACATTAATATAAATATGAGATGGTTAGAAATGATTAATAACACTAAAGAGTAAGGTTCAATTTATAGAGCATTTACTGAAAAATGAAATTTTCGTAGGGGTTAACCTACATATTTTGAGTGAAATTCAAAAAATATGACTAAATTATTTTAATGCGTAGTTGCATCCTCCACTTAAATATTATGATGTTAAAAGAGGTTTGGAACCTTTGTGGTCTCTATTTCTCTAGATAATAGAGATTTCATATTGATTAATCCACTAATTTAAGAAGTATATGAAATTTACCTAAACTAATTGTTAAAAACTTAGAACGATAGCCATGGACAATGAAAGAATGTTTAGAATATATTAATATAAATATAAGATGGTTAGAAATGATTAATAACACTAAAGAGTAAAAGGTTCAATTTATAGAGCATTTACTCAAAAACTGAATATTTTCGTAGGGGTTAACCTACATATTTTGAGTGAAATTCAAAAAATATGACTAAATTATTTTAATGCGTAGTTGCATCCTCCACTTAAATATTATGATGTTAAAAGAGGTTTGGAACCTTTGTGGTCTCTATTTCTCTAGATAATAGAGATTTCATATTGATTAATCCACTAATTTAAGAAGTATATGAAATTTACCTAAACTAAATGTTAAAAACTTAGAACGATAGCCATGGACAATGAAAGAATGTTTAGAATACATTAATATAAATATCGGATGGTTAGAAATGATTAAATAACACTAAGGAGTAAGGTTCAATTTATAGAGCATTTACTAAAAAACTAAATATTTTCGTAGGGGTTAACCTACATATTTTGAGTGAAATTCAAAAAATATGACTAAATTATTTTAATGCGTAGTTGCATCTCCACTTAAATATTATGATGTTAAAAGAGGTTTGGAACCTTTGTGGTCTCTATTTCTCTAGATAATAGAGATTTCATATTGATTAATCCACTAATTTAAGAAGTATATGAAATTTACCTAAACTAATTGTTAAAAACTTAGAACGATAGCCATGGACAATGAAAGAATGTTTAGAATACATTAATATAAATATGGATGGGTTAGAAATGATTAATAACACTAAAGAGTAAGGTTCAATTTATAGAGCATTTAAAAACTAAATTTTCGTAGGGGTTAACCTACATATTTTGAGTGAAATTCAAAAAATATGACTAAATTATTTTAATGCGTAGTTGCATCTCCACTTAAATATTATGATGTTAAAAGAGGTTTGGAACCTTTGTGGTCTCTATTTCTCTAGATAATAGAGATTTCATATTGATTAATCCACTAATTTAAGAAGTATATGAAATTTACCTAAACTAATTGTTAAAAACTTAGAACGATAGCCATGGACAATGAAAGAATGTTTAGAATACATATAAATATCGGATGGTTAGAAATGATTAATAACACTAAAGAGTAAAAGGTTCAATTTATAGAGCATTTACTAAAAATTGAATATTTTCGTAGGGGTTAACCTACATATTTAGAGTGAAATTCAAAAAATATGACTAAATTATTTTAATGCGTAGTTGCACCACTTAAATATTATGATGTTAAAAGAGGTTTGAAAATTTTGTGGTCTCTATTTCTCTAGATAATAGAGATTTCATATTGATTAATCCACTAATTTAAGAAGTATATGAAATTTACCTAAACTAATTGTTAAAAACTTAGAACGATAGCCATGGACAATGAAAGAATGTTTAGAATACATTAATATAAATATGAGATGGTTAGAAATGATTAATTAACACTAAAGAGTACATGGTTCAATTTATAGAGCATTTACTCAAAAACTGAATATTTTCGTAGGGGTTAACCTACATATTTTGAGTGAAATTCAAAAAATATGACTAAATTATTTTAATGCGTAGTTGCATCCTCCACTTAAATATTATGATGTTCAAAGAGGTTTGGAACCTTTGTGGCTCTATTTCTCTAGATAATAGAGATTTCATAATGATTAATCCACTAATTAAAGAAGTATATGAAATTTACCTAAACTAATTGTTAAAAACTTAGAACGATAGCCATAAAAAGAATGTTTAGAATACAATATAAATATGAGATGGTTAGAAATGATTAATAACACAAAGTAAAATGGTTCAATTTATAGAGCATTTACTCAAAAACTGAATATTTTCGTAGGGGTTAACCTACATATTTTGAGTGAAATTCAAAAAATATGACTAAATTATTTTAATGCGTAGTTGCATCTCCACTTAAATATTATGATGTTAAAAGAGGTTTGGAACCTTTGTGTCTCTATTTCTCTAGATAATAGAGATTTCATATTGATTAATTAATTTAAGAAGTATATGAAATTTACCTAAACTAATTGTTAAAAACTTAGAACGATAGCCATGGACAATGAAAGAATGTTTACATAATATAAATATCGGATGGTTAGAAATGATTAAATAACACTAAAGAGTAAAAGGTTCAATTTATAGAGCATTTACTGAAAACTGAATATTTTCGTAGGGGTTAACCTACATATTTTGAGTGAAATTCAAAAAATATGACTAAATTATTTTAATGCGTAGTTGCATCTCCACTTAAATATTATGATGTTAAAAGAGGTTTGGAACCTTTGTGGTCTCTATTTCTCTAGATAATAGAGATTTCATATTGATTAATCCACTAATTTAAGAAGTATATGAAATTTACCTAAACTAATTGTTAAAAACTTAGAACGATAGCCATGGACAATGAAAGAATGTTTAGAATACATTAATATAAATATCGGATGGTTAGAAATGATTAATAACACTAAAGAGTAAAAGGTTCAATTTATAGAGCATTTACTCAAAAACTGAATATTTTCGTAGGGGTTAACCTACATATTTTGAGTGAAATTCAAAAAATATGACTAAATTATTTTAATGCGTAGTTGCATCTCCACTTAAATATTATGATGTTAAAAGAGGTTTGGAACCTTTGTGGTCTCTATTTCTCTAGATAATAGAGATTTCATATTGATTAATCCACTAATTTAAGAAGTATATGAAATTTACCTAAACTAATTGTTAAAAACTTAGAACGATAGCCATGGACAATGAAAGAATTTAGAATACATTAATATAAATATCGGATGGTTAGAAATGATTAAATAACACTAAAGAGTAAAAGGTTCAATTTATAGAGCATTTACTGAAAATTAAATATTTTCGTAGGGGCTAACCTACAATTTTGAGTGAAATTCAAAAAATATAACTAAATTATTTTAATGTGTGGTTGCATCCTCCACTTAAATATTATGATGTTAAAAGAGGTTTGGAACCTTTGTGGTCTCTATTTCTCTAGATAATAGAGATTTCATATTGATTAATCCACTAATTTAAGAAGTATATGAAATTTACCTAAACTAATTGTTAAAAGCTTAGAACGATAGCCATGGACAATGAAAGAATGTTTAGAATACATTAATATAAATATCGGATGGTTAGAAATGATTAAATAACACT
>JAATWR010000803.1:0-71853 GCA_018703725.1 Brassica juncea
GAACGAAGGTACCTACTTCAAATAAGGTGATTCCAGTTTCCCAGTTTGGGAATAGCACAGCTTCTTCGTCGTTCCAATGAAACCAGGATGAATCTCTTGTGAGAAGCTTGATTTGGATACATAAAATGGTGGAGGAATCACCAGGAAATAGAATAAATCTCATAGGAGTTGGGATGAAGAAGTTATCCCACTTTCAAATCAGGTGATTCCAGTTTCCCAGTTTGGGAATAGCACAGCTTCATCGTTGTTCCAATCAAACCAGGATGAATCACTTTGTCAGAAGCTTGATTTGGATACATAAAGTGGTGGAGAATCACCAGGAAGTTGAATAAATCTCATAGGAGTTGAAATGAAGAAGTTATCCCACTTTCAAATCAGGTGATTCCAGTATCCCAGTTTGGGAATAGCATAGCTTCATCGTCGTTCCAATCAAACCAGGATGAATCACTTTGTGAGAAGCTTGATTTGGATACATAAAGTGGTGGAGAATCACCAGGAAGTTGAATAATTTCATAGGAGTTGGCGAAAAGAAGTTATCCCACTTTCAAATCAGGTGATTCCAGTTTCCCAGTTTGGGAATAGGACAGCTTCTTTGTACTTCCAATCAAACCAGGATGAATCACTTTGTGAGAAGGTTTATTTGGATACATAAAGTGGTAGAGAATCACCAGGAAGTTGAATAAATCTCGTAGGAGTTGGGATGAAGAAGTTATCCCACTTTCAAATCAGGTGATTCCAGTTTCCCAGTTTGGGAATAGCACAGCTTCTTCGTCGTTCCAATCAAACCAGGATGAATCACTTTGTGAGAAGCTTGATTTGAATACATAAATTGGTGGAGAATTACCAGGATGTTGAATAAATCTCATAGGAGTTGGGATGAAGAAGTTATCCCACTTTCAAATCAGGTGATTCTAGTTTCCCAGTTTGGGAATAGCACAGCTTCATCGTTGTTCCAATCAAACCAGGATGAATCACTTTGTGAGAAGCTTGATTTGGATACATAAAGTGGTGGAGAATGACCAGGAAGTTGAATGAATCTCATAGGAGTTGGGATGAAGAAGTTATCCCACTTTCAAATCAGGTGATTCCAGTTTCCCAGTTTGGGAATAGCACAGCTTCTTCGTCGTTCCAAACAAACCAGGATGAATCACTTTGTGAGAAGCTTGATTTGAATACATAAAGTGGTGGAGAATCACCAGGAAGTTGAATAAATCTCATAGGAGTTGGCGTGAAGAAGTTATCCCACTTTCAAATCAGGTGATTCCAGTTTCCCAGTTTGGGAATAGCACAGCTTCATCGTCGTTCCAGTCAAACGAGGATGAATTCTTTTGTGAGAAGCTTGATTTGGATACATAAAATGGTGGAGAATCACCAGGAAGTTGAATAAATCTCATAGGAGTTGGGATGAAGAAGTTATCCCACTTTCAAATCAGGTGATTCCAGTTTCCCAGTTTGGGAATAGCACAGCTTCATCGTTCTTCCAATCAAACCAGGATGAATCACTTTGTGAGAAGCTTGATTTGGATACATAAAGTGGTGGATAATCACCAGGAAGTTGAATAAATCTCATAGGAGTTGGGATGAAGAAGTTATCCTACTTTCAAATAAGGTGATTCCAGTTTCCCAGTTTGGGAATAGCACAGCTTCTTCGTCGTTCCAATGAAACCAGGATGAATCTCTTTGTGAGAAGCTTGATTTGGATACATAAAATGGTGGAGAATCACCAGGAAGTAGAATAAATCTCATAGGAGTTGGGATGAAGAAGTTATCCCACTTTCAAATCAGGTGATTCCAGTTTCCCAGTTTGGGAATAGCACAGCTTCATCGTTGTTCCAATCAAACCAGGATGAATCACTTTGTCAGAAGCTTGATTTGGATACATAAAGTGGTGGAGAATCACCAGGAAGTTGAATAAATCTCATAGGAGTTGAAATGAAGAAGTTATCCCACTTTCAAATCAGGTGATTCCAGTATCCCAGTTTGGGAATAGCATAGCTTCATCGTCGTTCCAATCAAACCAGGATGAATCACTTTGTGAGAAGCTTGATTTGGATACATAAAGTGGTGGAGAATCACCAGGAAGTTGAATAATTTCATAGGAGTTGGCGAAAAGAAGTTATCCCACTTTCAAATCAGGTGATTCCAGTTTCCCAGTTTGGGAATAGGACAGCTTCTTTGTCCTTCCAATCAAACCAGGATGAATCACTTTGTGAGAAGGTTTATTTGGATACATAAAGTGGTAGAGAATCACCAGGAAGTTGAATAAATCTCGTAGGAGTTGGGATGAAGAAGTTATCCCAATTTCAAATCAGGTGATTCCAGTATCCCAGTTTGGGAATAGCACAGCTTCTTCGTCGTTCCAATCAAACCAGGATGAATCACTTTGTGAGAAGCTTAATTTGGATACATAAAGTGGTGGAGAATGACCAGGAAGTTGAATAAATCTCATAGGAGTTGGGATGAAGAAGTTATCCCACTTTCAAATCAGGTGATTCCAGTTTCCCAGTTTGGGAATAGCACAGCTTCTTCGTCGTTCCAATCAAACCAGGATGAATCACTTTGTGAGAAGCTTGATTTGAATACATAAATTGGTGGAGAATTACCAGGATGTTGAATAAATCTCATAGGAGTTGGGATGAAGAAGTTATCCCACTTTCAAATCAGGTGATTCTAGTTTCCCAGTTTGGGAATAGCACAGCTTCATCGTTGTTCCAATCAAACCAGGATGAATCACTTTGTGAGAAGCTTGATTTGGATACATAAAGTGGTGGAGAATGACCAGGAAGTTGAATAAATCTCATAGGAGTTGGGATGAAGAAGTTATCCCACTTTCAAATCAGGTGATTCCAGTTTCCCAGTTTGGGAATAGCACAGCTTCTTCGTCGTTCCAATCAAACCAGGATGAATCACTTTGTGAGAAGCTTGATTTGAATACATAAAGTGGTGGAGAATCACCAGGAAGTTGAATAAATCTCATAGGAGTTGGCGTGAAGAAGTTATCCCACTTTCAAATCAGGTGATTCCAGTTTCCCAGTTTGGGAATAGCACAGCTTCATCGTCGTTCCAGTCAAACGAGGATGAATTCTTTTGTGAGAAGCTTGATTTGGATACATAAAATGGTGGAGAATCACCAGGAAGTAGAATAAATCTCATAGGAGTTGGGATGAAGAAGTTATCCCACTTTCAAATCAGGTGATTCCAGTTTCCCAGTTTGGGAATAGCACAGCTTCATCGTTCTTCCAATCAAACCAGGATGAATCACTTTGTGAGAAGCTTGATTTGGATACATAAAGTGGTGGAGAATCACCAGGAAGTTGAATAAATCTCATAGGAGTTGGGATGAAGAAGTTATCCTACTTTCAAATAAGGTGATTCCAGTTTCCCAGTTTGGGAATAGCACAGCTTCTTCGTCGTTCCAATGAAACCAGGATGAATCTCTTTGTGAGAAGCTTGATTTGGATACATAAAATGGTGGAGAATCACCAGGAAGTAGAATAAATCTCATAGGAGTTGGGATGAAGAAGTTATCCCACTTTCAAATCAGGTGATTCCAGTTTCTCCAGTTTGGGAAGTAGCACAGCTTCATCGTTGTTCCAATCAAACCAGGATGAATCACTTTGTGAGAAGCTTGATTTGGATACATAAAGTGGTGGAGAATCACCAGGAAGTTGAATAAATCTCATAGGAGTTGGCGAAAAGAAGTTATCCCACTTTCAAATCAGGTGATTCCAGTTTCCCAGTTTGGGAATAGCACAGCTTCTTCGTCGTTCCAATGAAACCAGGATGAATCTCTTTGTGAGAATGCTTGATTTGGATACATAAAGTGGTGGAGAATGACCAGGAAGTTGAATAAATCTCAAATAGGAGTTGGGATGAAGAAGTTATCCCACTTTCAAATCAGGTGATTCCAGTTTCCCAGTTTGGGAATAGCACAGCTTCTTCGTCATTCCAATCAAACCAGGATGAATCACTTTGTGAGAAGCTTGATTTGGATACATAAAGTGGTGGAGAATGACCAGGAAGTTGAATAAATCTCATAGGAGTTGAGATGAAGAAGTTATCCCACTTTCAAATCAGGTGATTCCAGTTTCCCAGTTTGGGAATATCACAGCTTCTTTGTCGTTCCAATCAAACCAGGATGAATCACTTTGTGAGAAGCTTGATTTGAATACATAAAGTGGTGAAGAATCACCAGGAAGTTGAATAAATCTCATAGGAGTTGGCGTGAAGAAGTTATCCCACTTTCAAATCAGGTGATTCCAGTTTCCCAGTTTGGGAATAGCACAGCTTCTTCGTCGTTCCAAACAAACCCGGATGAATCACTTTGTGAGAAGCTTGATTTGAATACATAAAGTGGTGGAGAATCACCAGGAAGTTGAATAAATCTCATAGGAGTTGGCGTGAAAAAGTTATCCCACTTTCAAATCAGGTGATTCCAGTTTCCCAGTTTGGGAATAGCACAGCTTCATCGTCGTTCCAGTAAAACGAGGATGAATTCTTTTGTGAGAAGCTTGATTTGGATACATAAAATGGTGGAGAATCACCAGGAAGTAGAATAAATCTCATAGGAGTTGGGATGAAGAAGTTATCCCACTTTCAAATCAGGTGATTCCAGTTTCCCAGTTTGGGAATAGCACAGCTTCATCGTTCGTTCCAATCAAACCAGGATGAATCACTTTGTGAGAAGCTTGATTTGGATACATAAAGTGGTGGAGAATCACCAGGAAGTTGAATAAATCTCATAGGAGTTGGGATGAAGAAGTTATCCCTACTTTCAAATCAGGTGATTCCAGTTTCCCAGTTTGGGAATAGCACAGCTTCTTCGTCGTTCCAATGAAACCAGGATGAATCTCTTTGTGAGAAGCTTGATTTGGATACATAAAATGGTGGAGAATCACCAGGAAGTAGAATAAATCTCATAGGAGTTGGGATGAAGAAGTTATCCCACTTTCAAATCAGGTGATTCCAGTTTCCCAGTTTGGGAATAGCACAGCTTCATCGTTGTTCCAATCAAACAAGGATGAATCACTTTGTGAGAAGCTTGATTTGGATACATAAAGTGGTGGAGAATCACCAGGAAGTTGAATAAATCTCATAGGAGTTGGCGAAAAGAAGTTATCCCACTTTCAAATCAGGTGATTCCAGTTTCCCAGTTTGGGAATAGCACAGCTTCTTCGTCGTTCCAATGAAACCAGGATGAATCACTTTGTGAGAAGCTTGATTTGGATACATAAAGTGGTGGAGAATGACCAGGAAGTTGAATAAATCTCATAGGAGTTGGGATGAAGAAGTTATCCCACTTTCAAATCAGGTGATTCCAGTTTCCCAGTTTGGGAATAGCACAGCTTCTTCGTCGTTCCAATCAAACCAGGATGAATCACTTTGTGAGAAGCTTGATTTGGATACATAAAGTGGTGGAGAATGACCAGGAAGTTGAATAAATCTCATAGGAGTTGGGATGAAGAAGTTATCCCACTTTCAAATCAGGTGATTCCAGTTTCCCAGTTTGGGAATAGCACAGCTTCTTCGTCGTTCCAATCAAACCAGGATGAATCACTTTGTGAGAAGCTTGATTTGAATACATAAAGTGGTGGAGAATCACCAGGAAGTTGAATAAATCTCATAGGAGTTGGCGATGAAGAAGTTATCCCACTTTCAAATCAGGTGATTCCAGTTTCCCAGTTTGGGAATAGCACAGCTTCATCGTCGTTCCAGTCAAACCAGGATGAATCACTTTGTGAGAAGCTTGATTTGGATACATAAAATGGTGGAGAATCACCAGGAAGTAGAATAAATCTCATAGGAGTTGGGATGAAGAAGTTATCCCACTTTCAAATCAGGTGATTCCAGTTTCCCAGTTTGGGAATAGCACAGCTTCATCGTTGTTCCAATCAAACCAGGATGAATCACTTTGTGAGAAGCTTGATTTGGATACATAAAGTGGTGGAGAATCACCAGGAAGTTGAATAAATCTCATAGGAGTTGGCGAAAAGAAGTTATCCCACTTTCAAATCAGGTGATTCCAGTTTCCCAGTTTGGGAATAGCACAGCTTCTTCGTCGTTCCAATGAAACCAGGATGAATCTCTTTGTAAGATGCTTGATTTGGATACATAAAGTGGTGGAGAATGACCAGGATGTTGAATAAATCTCATAGGAGTTGGGATGAAGAAGTTATCCCACTTTCAAATCAGGTGATTCCAGTTTCCCAGTTTGGGAATAGCACAGCTTCTTCGTCATTCCAATCAAACCAGGATGAATCACTTTGTGAGAAGCTTGATTTGGATACATAAAGTGGTGGAGAATGACCAGGAAGTTGAATAAATCTCATAGGAGTTGGGATGAAGAAGTTATCCCACTTTCAAATCAGGTGATTCCAGTTTCCCAGTTTGGGAATATCACAGCTTCTTCGTCGTTCCAATCAAACCAGGATGAATCACTTTGTGAGAAGCTTGATTTGAATACATAAAGTGGTGGAGAATCACCAGGAAGTTGAATAAATCTCATAGGAGTTGGGATGAAGAAGTTATCCCACTTTCAAATCAGGTGATTCCAGTTTCCCAGTTTGGGAATAGCACAGCTTCATCGTCGTTCCAAGTCAAACCAGGATGAATCACTTTGTGAGAAGCTTGATTTGGATACATAAAATGGTGGAGAATCACCAGGAAGTAGAATAAATCTCATAGGAGTTGGGATGAAGAAGTTATCCCACTTTCAAATCAGGTGATTCCAGTTTCCCAGTTTGGGAATAGCACAGCTTCATCGTTGTTCCAATCAAACCAGGATGAATCACTTTGTCAGAAGCTTGATTTGGATACATAAAGTGGTGGAGAATCACCAGGAAGTTGAATAAATCTCATAGGAGTTGGAATAAGAAGTTATCCCACTTTCAAATCAGGTGATTCCAGTATCCCAGTTTGGGAATAGCACTAGCTTCATCGTCGTTCCAATCAAACCAGGATGAATCACTTTGTGAGAAGCTTGATTTGGATACATAAAGTGGTGGAGAATCACCAGGAAGTTGAATAAATCTCATAGGAGTTGGCTGAAAGAAGTTATCCCACTTTCAAATCAGGTGATTCCAGTTTCCCAGTTTGGGAATAGCACAGCTTCTTCGTCCGTTCCAATCAAACCAGGATGAATCACTTTGTGAGAAGCTTGATTTGGATACATAAAGTGGTGAGAGAATCACCAGGAAGTTGAATAAATCTCATAGGAGTTGGGATGAAGAAGTTATCCCACTTTCAAATCAGGTGATTCCAGTTTCCCAGTTTGGGAATAGCACAGCTTCTTCGTCGTTCCAATCAAACCAGGATGAATCACTTTGTGAGAAGCTTGATTTGGATACATAAAGTGGTGGAGAATGACCAGGAAGTTGAATAAATCTCATAGGAGTTGGGATGAAGAAGTTATCCCACTTTCAAATCAGGTGATTCCAGTTTCCCAGTTTGGGAATAGCACAGCTTCTTCGTCGTTCCAATCAAACCAGGATGAATCACTTTGTGAGAAGCTTGATTTGAATACATAAATTGGTGGAGAATTACCAGGAAGTTGAATAAATCTCATAGGAGTTGGCGTGAAGAAGTTATCCCACTTTCAAATCAGGTGATTCCAGTTTCCCAGTTTGGGAATAGCACAGCTTCATCGTTGTTCCAATCAAACCAGGATGAATCACTTTGTGAGAAGCTTGATTTGGATACATAAAGTGGTGGAGAATCACCAGGAAGTTGAATAAATCTCATAGGAGTTGGCGAAAAGAAGTTATCCCACTTTCAAATCAGGTGATTCCAGTTTCCCAGTTTGGGAATAGCACAGCTTCTTCGTCGTTCCAATGAAACCAGGATGAATCTCTTTGTGAAGAAGCTTGATTTGGATACATAAAGTGGTAGGAGAATGACCAGGAAGTTGAATAAATCTCATAGGAGTTGGGATGAAGAAGTTATCCCACTTTCAAATCAGGTGATTCCAGTTTCCCAGTTTGGGAATAGCACAGCTTCTTCGTCGTTCCAATCAAACCAGGATGAATCACTTTGTGAGAAGCTTGATTTGAATACATAAAGTGGTGGAGAATCACCAGGAAGTGAATAAATCTCATAGGAGTTGGGATGAAGAAGTTATCCCACTTTCAAATCAGGTGATTCCAGTTTCCCAGTTTGGGAATAGCACAGCTTCTTCGTCGTTCCAATCAAACCAGGATGAATCACTTTGTGAGAAGCTTGATTTGGATACATAAAGTGGTGGAGAATGACCAGGAAGTTGAATAAATCTCATAGGAGTTGGGATGAAGAAGTTATCCCTACTTTCAAATAAGGTGATTCCAGTTTCCCAGTTTGGGAATAGCACAGCTTCTTCGTCGTTCCAATGAAACCAGGATGAATCTCTTTGTGAGAAGCTTGATTTGGATACATAAAATGGTGGAGAATCACCAGGAAGTAGAATAAATCTCATAGGAGTTGGGATGAAGAAGTTATCCCACTTTCAAATCAGGTGATTCCAGTTTCCCAGTTTGGGAATAGCACAGCTTCATCGTTGTTCCAATCAAACCAGGATGAATCACTTTGTGAGAAGCTTGATTTGGATACATAAAGTGGTGGAGAATCACCAGGAAGTTGAATAAATCTCATAGGAGTTGGCAAGAAGAAGTTATCCCACTTTCAAATCAGGTGATTCCAGTTTCCCAGTTTGGGAATAGCACAGCTTCTTCGTCGTTCCAATGAAACCAGGATGAATCTCTTTGTGAGAAGCTTGATTTGGATACATAAAGTGGTGGAGAATGACCAGGATGTTGAATAAATCTCATAGGAGTTGGGATGAAGAAGTTATCCCACTTTCAAATCAGGTGATTCCAGTTTCCCAGTTTGGGAATAGCACAACTTCTTCGTCATTCCAATCAAACCAGGATGAATCACTTTCTGAGAAGCTTGATTTGGATACATAAAGTGGTGGAGAATGACCAGGAAGTTGAATAAATCTCATAGGAGTTGGGATGAAGAAGTTATCCCACTTTCAAATCAGGTGATTCCAGTTTCCCAGTTTGGGAATAGCACAGCTTCTTCGTCGTTCCAATCAAACCAGGATGAATCACTTTGTGAGAAGCTTGATTTGAATATATAAATTGGTGGAGAATCACCAGGAAGTTGAATAAATCTCATAGGAGTTGGGATGAAGAAGTTATCCCACTTTCAAATCAGGTGATTCCAGTTTCCCAGTTTGGGAATAGCACAGCTTCATCGTTGTTCCAATCAAACCAGGATGAATCACTTTGTGAGAAGCTTGATTTGGATACATAAAGTGGTGGAGAATCACCAGGAAGTTGAATAAATCTCATAGGAGTTGGGATGAAGAAGTTATCCCTACTTTCAAATCAGGTGATTCCAGTTTCCCAGTTTGGGAATAGCACAGCTTCTTCGTCGTTCCAATGAAACCAGGATGAATCTCTTTGTGAGAAGCTTGATTTGGATACATAAAGTGGTGGAGAATCACCAGGAAGTAGAATAAATCTCATAGGAGTTGGGATGAAGAAGTTATCCCACTTTCAAATCAGGTGATTCCAGTTTCCCAGTTTGGGAATAGCACAGCTTCATCGTTGTTCCAATCAAACCAGGATGAATCACTTTGTGAGAAGCTTGATTTGGATACATAAAGTGGTGGAGAATCACCAGGAAGTTGAATAAATCTCATAGGAGTTGGCTGAAAGAAGTTATCCCACTTTCAAATCAGGTGATTCCAGTTTCCCAGTTTGGGAATAGCACAGCTTCATTCGTCGTTCCAATCAAACCAGGATGAATCTCTTTGTGAGAAGCTTGATTTGGATACATAAAGTGGTGGAGAATCACCAGGAAGTAGAATAAATCTCATAGGAGTTGGGATGAAGAAGTTATCCCACTTTCAAATCAGGTGATTCCAGTTTCCCAGTTTGGGAATAGCACAGCTTCATCGTTCGTTCCAATCAAACCAGGATGAATCACTTTGTGAGAAGCTTGATTTGGATACATAAAGTGGTGGAGAATCACCAGGAAGTTGAATAAATCTCATAGGAGTTGGGATGAAGAAGTTATCCTACTTTCAAATCAGGTGATTCCAGTTTCCCAGTTTGGGAATAGCACAGCTTCTTCGTCGTTCCAATGAAACCAGGATGAATCTCTTTGTGAGAAGCTTGATTTGGATACATAAAGTGGTGGAGAATCACCAGGAAGTAGAATAAATCTCATAGGAGTTGGGATGAAGAAGTTATCCCACTTTCAAATCAGGTGATTCCAGTTTCCCAGTTTGGGAATAGCACAGCTTCATCGTCGTTCCAATCAAACCAGGATGAATCACTTTGTGAGAAGCTTGATTTGGATACATAAAGTGGTGGAGAATCACCAGGAAGTTGAATAAATCTCATAGGAGTTGGAATGAAGAAGTTATCCCACTTTCAAATCAGGTGATTCCAGTATCCCAGTTTGGGAATAGCACAGCTTCATCGTCGTTCCAATCAAACCAGGATGAATCACTTTGTGAGAAGCTTGATTTGGATACATAAAGTGGTGGAGAATCACCAGGAAGTTGAATAAATCTCATAGGAGTTGGCGATGAAGAAGTTATCCCACTTTCAAATCAGGTGATTCCAGTTTCCCAGTTTGGGAATAGCACAGCTTCTTCGTCGTTCCAATCAAACCAGGATGAATCACTTTGTGAGAAGCTTGATTTGGATACATAAAGTGGTGGAGAATCACCAGGAAGTTGAATAAATCTCATAGGAGTTGGGATGAAGAAGTTATCCCACTTTCAAATCAGGTGATTCCAGTTTCCCAGTTTGGGAATAGCACAGCTTCATCGTCGTTCCAATTAAACCAGGATGAATCACTTTGTGAGAAGCTTGATTTGGATACATAAAGTGGTGGAGAATCACCAGGAAGTTGAATAAATCTCATAGGAGTTGGGATGAAGAAGTTATCCCACTTTCAAATCAGGTGATTCCAGTTTCCCAGTTTGGGAATAGCACAGCTTCATCGTCGTTCCAATCAAACCAGGATGAATCACTTTGTGAGAAGCTTGATTTGGATACATAAAGTGGTGGAGAATCACCAGGAAGTTGAATAAATCTCATAGGAGTTGGGATGAAGAAGTTATCCTACTTTCAAATAAGGTGATTCCAGTTTCCCAGTTTGGGAATAGCACAGCTTCTTCGTCGTTCCAATGAAACCAGGATGAATCTCTTTGTGAGAAGCTTGATTTGGATACATAAAATGGTGGAGAATCACCAGGAAGTAGAATAAATCTCATAGGAGTTGGGATGAAGAAGTTATCCCACTTTCAAATCAGGTGATTCCAGTTTCCCAGTTTGGGAATAGCACAGCTTCATCGTTGTTCCAATCAAACCAGGATGAATCACTTTGTGAGAAGCTTGATTTGGATACATAAAGTGGTGGAGAATGCACCAGGAAGTTGAATAAATCTCATAGGAGTTGGCAGAAAGAAGTTATCCCACTTTCAAATCAGGTGATTCCAGTTTCCCAGTTTGGGAATAGCACAGCTTCTTCGTCGTTCCAATGAAACCAGGATGAATCTCTTTGTAAGAAGCTTGATTTGGACTACATAAAGTGGTGGAGAATGACCAGGATGTTGAATAAATCTCATAGGAGTTGGGATGAAGAAGTTATCCCACTTTCAAATCAGGTGATTCCAGTTTCCCAGTTTGGGAATAGCACAGCTTCTTCGTCATTCCAATCAAACCAGGATGAATCACTTTGTGAGAAGCTTGATTTGGATACATAAAGTGGTGGAGAATGACCAGGAAGTTGAATAAATCTCATAGGAGTTGGGATGAAGAAGTTATCCCACTTTCAAATCAGGTGATTCCAGTTTCCCAGTTTGGGAATAGCACAGCTTCTTCGTCGTTCCAATCAAACCAGGATGAATCACTTTGTGAGAAGCTTGATTTGAATACATAAAGTGGTGGAGAATCACCAGGAAGTTGAATAAATCTCATAGGAGTTGGGATGAAGAAGTTATCCCACTTTCAAATCAGGTGATTCCAGTTTCCCAGTTTGGGAATAGCACAGCTTCATCGTTGTTCCAATCAAACCAGGATGAATCACTTTGTGAGAAGCTTGATTTGGATACATAAAGTGGTGGAGAATCACCAGGAAGTTGAATAAATCTCATAGGAGTTGGGATGAAGAAGTTATCCTACTTTCAAATAAGGTGATTCCAGTTTCCCAGTTTGGGAATAGCACAGCTTCTTCGTCGTTCCAATGAAACCATGATGAATCTCTTTGTGAGAAGCTTGATTTGGATACATAAAATGGTGGAGAATCACCAGGAAGTAGAATAAGTCTCATAGGAGATGGGATGAAGAAGTTATCCCACTTTCAAATCAGGTGATTCCAGTTTCCCAGTTTGGGAATAGCACAGCTTCATCGTTGTTCCAATCAAACCAGGATGAATCACTTTGTGAGAAGCTTGATTTGGATACATAAAGTGGTGGAGAATCACCAGGAAGTAGAATAAATCTCATAGGAGTTGGGATGAAGAAGTTATCCCACTTTCAAATCAGGTGATTCCAGTTTCCCAGTTTGGGAATAGCACAGCTTCATCGTTGTTCCAATCAAACCAGGATGAATCACTTTGTGAGAAGCTTGATTTGGATACATAAAGTGGTGGAGAATCACCAGGAAGTTGAATAAATCTCATAGGAGTTGGCGAAAAGAAGTTATCCCACTTTCAAATCAGGTGATTCCAGTTTCCCAGTTTGGGAATAGCACAGCTTCTTCGTCGTTCCAATGAAACCAGGATGAATCTCTTTGTGAGAAGCTTGATTTGGATACATAAAGTGGTGGAGAATCACCAGGAAGTAGAATAAATCTCATAGGAGTTGGGATGAAGAAGTTATCCCACTTTCAAATCAGGTGATTCCAGTTTCCCAGTTTGGGAATAGCACAGCTTCATCGTTGTTCCAATCAAACCAGGATGAATCACTTTGTGAGAAGCTTGATTTGGATACATAAAGTGGTGGAGAATCACCAGGAAGTTGAATAAATCTCATAGGAGTTGGAATGAAGAAGTTATCCCACTTTCAAATCAGGTGATTCCAGTTTCCCAGTTTGGGAATAGCACAGCTTCATCGTCGTTCCAATCAAACCAGGATGAATCACTTTGTGAGAAGCTTGATTTGGATACATAAAGTGGTGGAGAATCACCAGGAAGTTGAATAATTTCATAGGAGTTGGCGAAAAGAAGTTATCCCACTTTCAAATCAGGTGATTCCAGTTTCCCAGTTTGGGAATAGGACAGCTTCTTTGTCCTTCCAATCAAACCAGGATGAATCACTTTGTGAGAAGTTTTATTTGGATACATAAAGTGGTAGAGAATCACCAGGAAGTTGAATAAATCTCATAGGAGTTGAGATGAAGAAGTTATCCCACTTTCAAATCAGGTGATTCCAGTTTCCCAGTTTGGGAATAGCACAGCTACATCGTTGTTCCAATTAAACCAGGATGAATCACTTTATGAGAAGCTTGATTTGGATACATAAAGTGGTGGAGAATCACCAGGAAGTTGAATAAATCTCATAGGAGTTGGGATGAAGAAGTTATCCCACTTTCAAATCAGGTGATTCCAGTATCCCAGTTTGGGAATAGCACAGCTTCATCGTCGTTCCAATCAAACCAGGATGAATCACTTTGTGAGAAGCTTGATTTGGATACATAAAGTGGTGGAGAATCACCAGGAAGTTGAATAAATCTCATAGGAGTTGGGATGAAGAAGTTATCCTACTTTCAAATAAGGTGATTCCAGTTTCCCAGTTTGGGAATAGCACAGCTTCTTCGTCGTTCCAATGAAACCAGGATGAATCTCTTTGTGAGAAGCTTGATTTGGATACATAAAATGGTGGAGAATCACCAGGAAGTAGAATAAATCTCATAGGAGTTGGGATGAAGAAGTTATCCCACTTTCAAATCAGGTGATTCCAGTTTCCCAGTTTGGGAATAGCACAGCTTCATCGTTGTTCCAATCAAACCAGGATGAATCACTTTGTGAGAAGCTTGATTTGGATACATAAAGTGGTGGAGAATCACCAGGAAGTTGAATAAATCTCATAGGAGTTGGCGAAAAGAAGTTATCCCACTTTCAAATCAGGTGATTCCAGTTTCCCAGTTTGGGAATAGCACAGCTTCTTCGTCGTTCCAATGAAACCAGGATGAATCTCTTTGTAAGAAGCTTGATTTGGATACATAAAGTGGTGGAGAATGACCAGGATGTTGAATAAATCTCATAGGAGTTGGGATGAAGAAGTTATCCCACTTTCAAATCAGGTGATTCCAGTTTCCCAGTTTGGGAATAGCACAGCTTCTTCGTCAGTTCCAATCAAACCAGGATGAATCACTTTGTGAGAAGCTTGATTTGGATACATAAAGTGGTGGAGAATGACCAGGAAGTTGAATAAATCTCATAGGAGTTGGGATGAAGAAGTTATCCCACTTTCAAATCAGGTGATTCCAGTTTCCCAGTTTGGGAATAGCACAGCTTCTTCGTCGTTCCAATCAAACCAGGATGAATCACTTTGTGAGAAGCTTGATTTGAATACATAAAGTGGTGGAGAATCACCAGGAAGTTGAATAAATCTCATAGGAGTTGGGATGAAGAAGTTATCCCACTTTCAAATCAGGTGATTCCAGTTTCCCAGTTTGGGAATAGCACAGCTTCATCGTTGTTCCAATCAAACCAGGATGAATCACTTTGTGAGAAGCTTTATTTGGATACATAAAGTGGTGGAGAATTACCAGGAAGTTGAATAAATCTCATAGGAGTTGGGATGAAGAAGTTATCCTACTTTCAAATAAGGTGATTCCAGTTTCCCAGTTTGGGAATAGCACAGCTTCTTCGTCGTTCCAATGAAACCATGATGAATCTCTTTGTGAGAAGCTTGATTTGGATACATAAAATGGTGGAGAATCACCAGGAAGTAGAATAAGTCTCATAGGAGATGGGATGAAGAAGTTATCCCACTTTCAAATCAGGTGATTCCAGTTTCCCAGTTTGGGAATAGCACAGCTTCATCGTTGTTCCAATCAAACCAGGATGAATCACTTTGTGAGAAGCTTGATTTGGATACATAAAGTGGTGGAGAATCACCAGGAAGTAGAATAAATCTCATAGGAGTTGGGATGAAGAAGTTATCCCACTTTCAAATCAGGTGATTCCAGTTTCCCAGTTTGGGAATAGCACAGCTTCATCGTTGTTCCAATCAAACCAGGATGAATCACTTTGTCAGAAGCTTGATTTGGATACATAAAGTGGTGGAGAATCACCAGGAAGTTGAATAAATCTCATAGGAGTTGAAATGAAGAAGTTATCCCACTTTCAAATCAGGTGATTCCAGTATCCCAGTTTGGGAATAGCATAGCTTCATCGTCGTTCCAATCAAACCAGGATGAATCACTTTGTGAGAAGCTTGATTTGGATACATAAAGTGGTGGAGAATCACCAGGAAGTTGAATAATTTCATAGGAGTTGGCGAAAAGAAGTTATCCCACTTTCAAATCAGGTGATTCCAGTTTCCCAGTTTGGGAATAGGACAGCTTCTTTGTCCTTCCAATCAAACCAGGATGAATCACTTTGTGAGAAGGTTTATTTGGATACATAAAGTGGTAGAGAATCACCAGGAAGTTGAATAAATCTCATAGGAGTTGGGATGAAGAAGTTATCCCACTTTCAAATCAGGTGATTCCAGTTTCCCAGTTTGGGAATAGCACAGCTACATCGTTGTTCCAATTAAACCAGGATGAATCACTTTGTGAGAAGCTTGATTTGGATACATAAAGTGGTGGAGAATTACCAGGAAGTTGAATAAATCTCATAGGAGTTGGGATGAAGAAGTTATCCCACTTTCAAATCAGGTGATTCCAGTATCCCAGTTTGGGAATAGCACAACTTCATCGTCGTTCCAATCAAACCAGGATGAATCACTTTGTGAGAAGCTTGATTTGGATACATAAAGTGGTGGAGAATCACCAGGAAGTTGAATAAATCTCATAGGAGTTGGGATGAAGAAGTTATCCTACTTTCAAATAAGGTGATTCCAGTTTCCCAGTTTGGGAATAGCACAGCTTCTTCGTCGTTCCAATGAAACCAGGATGAATCTCTTTGTGGGAAGCTTGATTTGGATACATAAAATGGTGGAGAATCACCAGGAAGTAGAATAAATCTAATAGGAGTTGGGATGAAGAAGTTATCCCACTTTTAAATCAGGTGATTCCAGTTTCCCAGTTTCGGAATAGCACAGCTTCATCGTTGTTCCAATCAAACCAGGATGAATCACTTTGTGAGAAGCTTGATTTGGATACATAAAGTGGTGGAGAATGTCCAGGAAGTTGAATAAATCTCATAGGAGTTGGCAAAAAGAAGTTATCCCACTTTCAAATCAGGTGATTCCAGTTTCCCAGTTTGGGAATAGCACAGCTTCTTCGTCGTTCCAATGAAACCAGGATGAATCTCTTTGTAAGAAGCTTGATTTGGACACATAAAGTGGTGGAGAATGACCAGGATGTTGAATAAATCTCATAGGAGTTGGGATGAAGAAGTTATCCCACTTTCAAATCAGGTGATTCCAGTTTCCCAGTTTGGGAATAGCACAGCTTCTTCGTCATTCCAATCAAACCAGGATGAATCACTTTGTGAGAAGCTTGATTTGGATACATAAAGTGGTGGAGAATGACCAGGAAGTTGAATAAATCTCATAGGAGTTGGGATGAAGAAGTTATCCCACTTTCAAATCAGGTGATTCCAGTTTCCCAGTTTGGGTATAGCACAGCTTCTTCGTCGTTCCAATCAAACCAGGATGAATCACTTTGTGAGAAGCTTGATTTGAATACATAAAGTGGTGGAGAATCACCAGGAAGTTGAATAAATCTCATAGGAGTTGGGATGAAGAAGTTATCCCACTTTCAAATCAGGTGATTCCAGTTTCCCAGTTTGGGAATAGCACAGCTTCATCGTTGTTCCAATCAAACCAGGATGAATCACTTTGTGAGAAGCTTGATTTGGATACATAAAGTGGTGGAGAATCACCAGGAAGTTGAATAAATCTCATAGGAGTTGGGATGAAGAAGTTATCCCACTTTCAAATAAGGTGATTCCAGTTTCCCAGTTTGGGAATAGCACAGCTTCTTCGTCGTTCCAATGAAACCATGATGAATCTCTTTGTGAGAAGCTTGATTTGGATACATAAAATGGTGGAGAATCACCAGGAAGTAGAATAAGTCTCATAGGAGATGGGATGAAGAAGTTATCCCACTTTCAAATCAGGTGATTCCAGTTTCCCAGTTTGGGAATAGCACAGCTTCATCGTTGTTCCAATCAAACCAGGATGAATCACTTTGTGAGAAGCTTGATTTGGATACATAAAGTGGTGGAGAATCACCAGGAAGTTGAATAAATCTCATAGGAGTTGGCGAAAAGAAGTTATCCCACTTTCAAATCAGGTGATTCCAGTTTCCCAGTTTGGGAATAGCACAGCTTCTTCGTCGTTCCAATGAAACCAGGATGAATCTGTTTGTGAGAAGCTTGATTTGGATACATAAAGTGGTGGAGAATGACCAGGAAGTTGAATAAATCTCATAGGAGTTGGGATGAAGAAGTTATCCCACTTTCAAATCAGGTGATTCCAGTTTCCCAGTTTGGGAATATCACAGCTTCTTCGTCGTTCCAATCAAACCAGGATGAATCACTTTGTGAGAAGCTTGATTTGAATACATAAAGTGGTGGAGAATCACCAGGAAGTTGAATAAATCTCATAGGAGTTGTGTTAATCAGAGTTGAGACATTTGAGGTAAAGACACAAAGGAGTTGAGAACATAAAGAGAGCAAAGAGGTGAAGAGGAGGAATGGGTTGATCATCCGTACAAGGCCGTACAAGTGATCATCCGTACAAGGTAAAAAGGGATCAAGTAACTATCCAAGTAACTCCCATGTACTGAGCTTAAGTTACACTCGGCCAAGACCTTATCCGAACGTTGAGAGGATAAGGGAGACGCGGCTTGACAGCTAGGACAGGCTGGCAAGAGCTGGAAAGGAAGAGCATCTAGTCTTGGATCAAGAAGATGCTCCAAACGTGTGAAGACACTCATTGGCCGGTTCAAATTAAAGCTTAGGCTCCTCTTTGACTCTACATGCTTACTTAGCTTTATGATTTCGAAAACCCTAAGTGTATGGACCTATATATATGTAATCTCATCTCTTAATAAAGATTAGACAGTTCTAAACAATCTTTCTCTTTACTCATTTCACTATGATTCTCCATTAGTCTCTAAGTTGTTTCTTAATCTCTTATTCTCCTTCTTTAATCCTTTCTAAACTCAGATAATCCTTTACATTCCTAAAAGTCAGATGGTATCAGAGCCAGGTTAATTACAATCTGAGTTCGTGAGTGATTCTCTTAAGGATTCAAGTTTGAAACTTTAAGAGAACAAGTGAGTGTGTTTGAGAGTTTCTTGAGAGTTCAAAAGCTCAAGGTGTTTTGTGTGTGTCTTGGTGGTCCGTGGGAGGTTCATTTGAAGACTCAAGAGTGAATCTGTGTTCTAGAGAGCAGCGTGGGTTCTCAGTTCAAGATCTAACCGGTTGTTCAAGCTATAAACGTTAAGCTGTTCAAGATGGAGAGTGGCATGAAGATGAAGGTCGCGGTGACATTCAAAGGAACCAACTACCTAGTCTGGTCTAGGATGGTGAAGACTGCTGTGGGAAGCAAGGGTTTGTGGAAGCATATCACATCTGGTGAGGCTCCAAAGGTGATTACTCAGGGGGGTGAAACGGAGAGTCCCGAGGAGAGTGTTGTAGAGAAGTGGCAACAAGAAGACATGATGGTGATGTCTGTCCTTCATGCCTCTTTGGAGCCGGCTATACTAGATGCTTATAGCTACTGTGAGACAGCCAAGGAGCTGTGGGATACTCTACAGAAAGTGTATGGAAACACTTCTAACCTGAACCGAGTGTTTGAAGTCAAGAAGGCAATCAATGGGTTAACTCAAGATGACACGGAGTTCACTAAGCACTTGGGGAGGTTCAGGTCTCTTTGGTCTGAGTTGGAGATGCTGAGGCCAAGCACGGTTGATCCAGAGCTTCTAAATGAGAGACGCGAGCAGGACAAGGTCTTTGGGTTGCTGCTCACGTTGAATGCAAGCTACAGTGGTCTTATCCAGCACATGCTATGGTCTGAGAAGCTGCCTGACCTTGAAGAGGTGTGTGCTAAGATACAGAAGGAGCAGGGCTCAATGGGTTTGTTTGGAGGCAAGGGAGACTTATCTCTTGCAAACTCTGTGCAACCTGACCGGGAAGAGCCTCCACAAGCTAACAAAGCTGGTTACAACAAGTATGAGGATAGGAAGTTCAATGGGAATTGTGATCACTGCAAGAAGCATGGACACAAGAAGAGTCAGTGCTGGATTCTCCATCCCCACTTGAAGCCGGCTAAGTTCATGAAGGAGAGAAAGGCAAAAGCTCACATGACTGAAGGATCAAGCGGAGCAGGGCCATCTAACCGTGGAGCTGAAGTGGAGAACCGTGAAGGAGATGGAAAGGCTTTGGTGACCTACACTGGAGCTATCAACCCCCGAGGCAATGATCAAGACTTCATCAGGAGATCCGAGATGGATGCACTCATCAAAATGCTCAAGGATAATGGTAACATTCATGGGTATTCATTTGGTGCTTCTATGATTGCTAGAACTATAGAAATGACTCCTAATGTGGCTGAGATTGCTAGGATTGATAGTAAGACTGGAATTGAGCATTGCATTGATAGAAATGCTAGGATGAATGCATATAGATCACAGATTAGCATCTGCCATAGTGCTAGCAATACATCCAAACCATTGATTATAGATTCAGGTGCATCTCATCATATGATTAGTGACACCAACCTGATTAAAGATATAGAACCTACTAATGGATGTGTAATGATTGCAAATGGGGATAAGATACCTATTAAGGGAATAGGAAACTTAAAGCTATTTGATAAGAACACTAGAGCTTTTTACATTCCGGAATTCACATCAAACCTACTTTCAGTTAAGAAATGCACTACTGATTTGAATTGCAATGTTATATTCAGTCCTAATGATGTGAAGTTTCAGGATATTGAGAGCAGCCAATTGATTGGAAAAGGAGTTACAAAGGGAGACTTATACATGCTTGAGAAGCTTGATCCTGTTTCCAATTATAACTGCTCATTTACTTCTGCTTCTAGTTTGAATAAAAATGCATTGTGGCATGCTAGACTAGGTCATCCCCATGAGAGGGCTTTAAACTTGATGTTACCAGGTGTGGTTTTTGAAAATAATAAGTGTGAAGCTTGCATTTTAGGCAAGCATTGTAAGAATGTGTTTCCAAGAACATCTACTGTTTATGAAAATTGCTTTGATTTGATTCATACTGATGTGTGGACTGCACCTAGTTTTTCTAGAGATAATCATAAGTATTTTGTCACATTCATTGATGAAAAATCTAAATACACCTGGTTAACACTCATTCCATCAAAAGATAGGGTGATAGATGCATTCAAGAACTTTCAAGCTTATGTGACTAACCATTATCATGCTAGGATTAAAATTTTGAGATCAGATAATGGAGGAGAGTACACAAGCTATGCGTTCAAGAGTCATCTTGATCACCATGGAATCCTTCATCAAACAAGCTGTCCCTACACACCACAACAGAATGGTGTAGCTGAGAGGAAGAACAGGCACTTGATGGAAGTGGCTCGGTCACTGATGTTCCAAGCTAATGTACCTAAGAGATTCTGGAGTGATGCTGTATCCACTGCGTGCTACCTAATCAACAGGATGCCTACAAAGGTGTTGAAGGATCAAGCACCATTTGAAGTTCTGAACAAGCGCAAGCCATCCTTGGAATACATGAGAGTGTTTGGATGCTTATGCTATGTTCTAGTACCAGGAGAGTTGAGGAACAAGCTAGAAGCAAGGAGCAGAAAGGCAATGTTCATTGGCTACTCAACAACTCAAAAAGGATATAAGTGTTATGATCCAGAAGCTAGAAGGGTGCTTGTATCTAGAGATGTGAAGTTCATTGAAGAAAGAGGATACTATGAGGAGAAGAATCAAGAAGATTTGAAGGATCTCACATCAGATAAGGCTGGAGTCTTAAGAATCATTTTGGAAGGTCTCGGTATCAGGATGAACCAGGATCAATCCACAAGAAGTGGAAGACAAGAAGAGAGCTCAACTGCACCAAGTGGAGCTGCTCAAACACCTCACCTTGATCATGAGGGGGGAAGTGAACCTGAAACTCAAGAAAATGGCCAAGAAGGAGTCGGCTTGAGTGAGGAAGGAGAGTTCAACTCAGGTTCTCATCATCAAGGTGAGCAAGACCAAGGAGAGGAAGAACATCAGAGTGAAGCACAAGAACCGCATACACAAGCTGAGCCGGTTCAAGAGCAAGAACAACCTGTATTGAGGAGGAGCACAAGGCTGAGAAAGGATCCTTCCTCTTGGGTAAACACGCGAGTGTACTACAATGCCCAAGCTGTGGAGCATCCTTCTCAAGTTGTGTGTTCCTTTGCTCAATACCCTGAAGAACATTGTGCCTTCATGGTTAACTTGGATGAGAACTACATCCCAAGAAGCTATGAAGAAGCAATCATGGATAAAGAATGGAAGGAGTCAGTTGGAGCTGAGGCAGGAGCTATGATCAAGAATGATACATGGTATGAGAGTGAGTTACCAAAAGGGAAGAAGGCTGTGACTAGTAGATGGATCTTCACAATCAAGTATAAGGCTGATGGAACAATTGAGAGGAAGAAGTCAAGACTGGTTGCAAGAGGTTTCACTCAAACTTATGGAGAGGATTACATTGAGACCTTTGCACCAGTAGCTAAACTGCACACAATCCGGATTGTATTAAGCTTGGCTGTGAATCTTGGATGGGGCTTATGGCAAATGGATGTGAAGAATGCATTTCTACAAGGAGAGCTGGAGGATGAAGTGTATATGCATCCACCTCCAGGCTTGGAACACTTAGTGAAGAGAGGGAATGTGTTGAGACTGAAGAAAGCTATCTATGGACTGAAGCAATCACCAAGAGCTTGGTACAACAAGCTGAGTACTACTCTGAATGGACGAGGCTTCAAGAAGTCTGAACTAGACCACACCCTCTTCACTCTCACTACTTCCTCAGGTATGATTGCACTCCTTGTGTATGTTGATGATATCATTATCACAGGAAGTGATAAGGAAGGTATCATAGCAACCAAGGAGTTCCTTAAATCCATGTTTGAGATTAAAGACTTGGGAGAAATGAAATACTTTCTTGGAATTGAGATATGTAGATCCAAGGAAGGTTTGTTCATGTCCCAAAGGAAGTATACACTTGATCTTTTGAAAGGTGCAGGTGCTTATGGAGGCAAGACAGCAAGGATGCCTATGGAGGATGGCTACAAAGTCCCACGAGAGGGGGAGATTGAAGACAGCAAACCTTATCAGGATCCTAAACTCTATAGAAAGCTAGTTGGCAAATTGATTTACCTTACCATAACTAGGCCTGACATTTGCTTTGCTGTGAATCAGGTGAGTCAACACATGCAAGTGCCTAAGGAACATCATTGGCGCATGGTGGAGAGGATCTTGATGTATTTCAACGGCTCACCTGATCAAGGAGTATGGATGGGTTGCAATGGGAGCACTGAAGTGGTTGGATATTGTGATGCGGATTGGGCTGGTGATAGAGCAGACAGGAGATCAACCACAGGCTATTGCACATTTATTGGAGGCAACTTGGTTACTTGGAAGAGTAAGAAGCAGAAGGTGGTGTCTTGCTCAAGTGCAGAAGCTGAGTATCGAGCTATGCTGAAGCTGACCAACGAGCTGGTGTGGATCAAGGGCATCTTAAAGCATTTGGAGATTGATCAAGCCACGCCAATGACAATGCATTGTGATAACCAAGCTGCCATCCACATTGCCTCCAACTCGGTGTTCCATGAGAGAACCAAGCACATTGAAGTGGATTGTCACAAGGTGAGGCAGATGATCATCTTAGGAGTCATCTTGCCATGCTACACAAGAAGTGAAGATCAGTTAGCGGATGTGTTCACCAAGGCTGCAAGACAGAAGACAATGGAGTCCATTCACATCAGGTTGGGCCTCATTTATCTTGGGAAGAGAAGGAGCTGATCCCCTTTGGCTGTGAGGTCTTTACTCTTTTTCCCTTATCAAGGTTTTATCCCAATGGGTTTTCCTTGGTAAGGTTTTTAATGAGGAAGATCTCATGGCTGTCCAAGCTTAGACTTTCACAAAGCTAAGCTTGAGGGGGAGTGTTAATCAGAGTTGAGACATTTGAGGTAAAGACACAAAGGAGTTGAGAACATAAAGAGAGCAAAGAGGTGAAGAGGAGGAATGGGTTGATCATCGGTACAAGGCCGTACAAGTGATCATCCGTACAAGGTAAAAAGGGATCAAGTAACTATCCAAGTAACTCCCATGTACTGAGCTTAAGTTACACTCGGCCAAGACCTTATCCGAACGTTGAGAGGATAAGGGAGACGCGGCTTGACAGCTAGGACAGGCTGGCAAGAGCTGGAAAGGAAGAGCATCTAGTCTTGGATCAAGAAGATGCTCCAAACGTGTGAAGACACTCATTGGCCGGTTCAAATTAAAGCTTAGGCTCCTCTTTGACTCTACATGCTTACTTAGCTTTATGATTTCGAAAACCCTAAGTGTATGGACCTATATATATGTAATCTCATCTCTTAATAAAGATTAGACAGTTCTAAACAATCTTTCTCTTTACTCATTTCACTATGATTCTCCATTAGTCTCTAAGTTGTTTCTTAATCTCTTATTCTCCTTCTTTAATCCTTTCTAAACTCAGATAATCCTTTACATTCCTAAAAGTCAGAAGTTGGGATGAAGAAGTTATCCCACTTTCAAATCAGGTGATTCCAGTTTCCCAGTTTGGGAATAGCACAGCTTCATCGTTGTTCCAATTAAACCAGGATGAATCACTTTGTGAGAAGCTTGATTTGGATACATAAAGTGGTGGAGAATCACCAGGAAGTTGAATAAATCTCATAGGAGTTGGCGAAAAGAAGTTATCCCACTTTCAAATCAGGTGATTCCAGTTTCCCAGTTTGGGAATAGCACAGCTTCTTCGTCGTTCCAATGAAACCAGGATGAATCTCTTTGTGAGAAGCTTGATTTGGATACATAAAGTGGTGGAGAATGACCAGGAAATTGAATAAATCTCATAGGAGTTGGGATGAAGAAGTTATCCCACTTTCAAATCAGGTGATTCCAGTTTCCCAGTTTGGGAATATCACAGCTTCTTCGTCGTTCCAATCAAACCAGGATGAATCACTTTGTGAGAAGCTTGATTTGAATACATAAAGTGGTGGAGAATCACCAGGAAGTTGAATAAATCTCATAGGAGTTGGGATGAAGAAGTTATCCCACTTTCAAATCAGGTGATTCCAGTTTCCCAGTTTGGGAATAGCACAGCTTCATCGTTGTTCCAATTAAACCAGGATGAATAACTTTGTGAGAAGCTTGATTTGGATACATAAAGTGGTGGAGAATCACCAGGAAGTTGAATAAATCTCATAGGAGTTGGGATGAAGAAGTTATCCCACTTTCAAATCAGGTGATTCCAGTTTCCCAGTTTGTGAATAGCACAGCTTCATCGTTGTTCCAATTAAACCAGGATGAATCACTTTGTGAGAAGCTTGATTTGGATACATAAAGTGGTGGAGAATCACCAGGAAGTTTAATAAATCTCATAGGAGTTGGGATGAAGAAGTTATCCCACTTTCAAATCAGGTGATTCCAGTATCCCAGTTTGGGAATAACACAGCTTCAACGTCGTTCCAATCAAACCAGGATGAATCACTTTGTGAGAAGCTTGATTTGGATACATAAAGTGGTGGAGAATCACCAGGAAGTTGAATAAATCTCATAGGAGTTGGGATAAAGAAGTTATCCTACTTTCAAATAAGGTGATTCCAGTTTCCCAGTTTGGGAATAGCACAGCTTCTTCGTCGTTCCAATGAAACCAGGATGAATCTCTTTGTGGGAAGCTTGATTTGGATACATAAAATTGTGGAGAATCACCAGGAAGTAGAATAAATCTCATAGGAGTTGGGATGAAGAAGTTATCCCACTTTCAAATCAGGTGATTCCAGTTTCCCAGTTTGGGAATAGCACAGCTTCATCGTTGTTCCAATCAAACCAGGATGAATCACTTTGTGAGAAGCTTGATTTGGATACATAAAGTGGTGGAGAATCACCAGGAAGTTGAATAAATCTCATAGGAGTTGGCGAAAAGAAGTTATCCCACTTTCAAATCAGGTGATTCCAGTTTCCCAGTTTGGGAATAGCACAGCTTCTTCGTCGTTCCAATGAAACCAGGATGAATCTCTTTGTGAGAAGCTTGATTTGGATACATAAAGTGGTGGAGAATGACCAGGAAGTTGAATAAATCTCATAGGAGTTGGGATGAAGAAGTTATCCCACTTTCAAATCAGGTGATTCCAGTTTCCCAGTTTGGGAATATCACAGCTTCTTCGTCGTTCCAATCAAACCAGGATGAATCACTTTGTGAGAAGCTTGATTTGAATACATAAAGTGGTGGAGAATCACCAGGAAGTTGAATAAATCTCATAGGAGTTGGGATGAAGAAGTTATCCCACTTTCAAATCAGGTGATTCCAGTTTCCCAGTTTGGGAATAGCACAGCTTCTTCGTCGTTCCAATGAAACCAGGATGAATCTCTTTGTAAGAAGCTTGATTTGGATACATAAAGTGGTGGAGAATGACCAGGATGTTGAATAAATCTCATAGGAGTTGGGATGAAGAAGTTATCCCACTTTCAAATCAGGTGATTCCAGTTTCCCAGTTTGGGAATAGCACAGCTTCTTCGTCATTCCAATCAAACCAGGATGAATCACTTTGTGAGAAGCTTTGATTTGGATACATAAAGTGGTGGAGAATGACCAGGAAGTTGAATAAATCTCATAGGAGTTGGGATGAAGAAGTTATCCCACTTTCAAATCAGGTGATTCCAGTTTCCCAGTTTGGGAATAGCACAGCTTCTTCGTCGTTCCAATCAAACCAGGATGAATCACTTTGTGAGAAGCTTGATTTGAATACATAAAGTGGTGGAGAATCACCAGGAAGTTGAATAAATCTCATAGGAGTTGGGATGAAGAAGTTATCCCACTTTCAAAACAGGTGATTCCAGTATCCCAGTTTGGGAATAACACAGCTTCAACGTCGTTCCAATCAAACCAGGATGAATCACTTTGTGAGAAGCTTGATTTGGATACATAAAGTGGTTGAGAATCACCAGGAAGTTGAATAAATCTCATAGGAGTTGGGATGAAGAAGTTATCCTACTTTCAAATCAGGTGATTCCAGTATCCCAGTTTGGGAATAACACAGCTTCAACGTCGTTCCAATCAAACCAGGATGAATCACTTTGTGAGAAGCTTGATTTGGATACATAAAGTGGTGGAGAATCACCAGGAAGTTGAATAAATCTCATAGGAGTTGGGATGAAGAAGTTATCCTACTTTCAAATAAGGTGATTCCAGTTTCCCAGTTTGGGAATAGCACAGCTTCTTCGTCGTTCCAATGAAACCAGGATGAATCTCTTTGTGGGAAGCTTGATTTGGATACATAAAATGGTGGAGAATCACCAGGAAGTAGAATAAATCTCATAGGAGTTGGGATGAAGAAGTTATCCCACTTTCAAATCAGGTGATTCCAGTTTCCCAGTTTGGGAATAGCACAGCTTCATCGTTGTTCCAATCAAACCAGGATGAATCACTTTGTGAGAAGCTTGATTTGGATACATAAAGTGGTGGATAATCACCAGGAAGTTGAATAAATCTCATAGGAGTTGGCAAAAAGAAGTTATCCCACTTTCAAATCAGGTGATTCCAGTTTCCCAGTTTGGGAATAGCACAGCTTCTTCGTCGTTCCAATGAAACCAGGATGAATCTCTTTGTAAGAAGCTTGATTTGGACACATAAAGTGGTGGAGAATGACCAGGATGTTGAATAAATCTCATATGAGTTGGGATGAAGAAGTTATCCCACTTTCAAATCAGGTGATTCCAGTTTCCCAGTTTGGGAATAGCACAGCTTCTTCGTCATTCCAATCAAACCAGGATGAATCACTTTGTGAGAAGTTTGATTTGGATACATAAAGTGGTGGAGAAAGACCAGGAAGTTGAATAAATCTCATAGGAGTTGGGATGAAGAAGTTATCCCACTTTCAAATCAGGTGATTCCAGTTTCCCAGTTTGGGAATAGCACAGCTTCTTCGTCGTTCCAATCAAACCAGGATGAATCACTTTGTGAGAAGCTTGATTTGAATACATAAAGTGGTGGAGAATCACCAGGAAGTTGAATAAATCTCATAGGAGTTGGGTTGAAGAAGTTATCCCACTTTCAAATCAGGTGATTCCAGTTTCCCAGTTTGGGAATAGCACAGCTTCATCGTTGTTCCAATCAAACCAGGATGAATCACTTTGTGAGAAGCTTGATTTGGATACATAAAGTGGTGGAGAATCACCAGGAAGTTGAATAAATCTCATAGGAGTTGGGATGAAGAAGTTATCCTACTTTCAAATAAGGTGATTCCAGTTTCCCAGTTTGGGATTAGCACAGCTTCTTCTTCGTTCCAATGAAACCATGATGAATCTCTTTGTGAGAAGCTTGATTTGGATACATAAAATGGTGGAGAATCACCAGGAAGTAGAATAAGTCTCATAGGAGATGGGATGAAGAAGTTATCCCACTTTCAAATCAGGTGATTCCAGTTTCCCAGTTTGGGAATAGCACAACTTCATCGTTGTTCCAATCAAACCAGGATGAATCACTTTGTGAGAAGCTTGATTTGGATACATAAAGTGGTGGAGAATCACCAGGAAGTTGAATAAATCTCATAGGAGTTGGCGAAAAGAAGTTATCCCACTTTCAAATCAGGTGATTCCAGTTTCCCAGTTTGGGAATAGCACAGCTTCTTCGTCGTTCCAATGAAACCAGGATGAATCTCTTTGTGAGAAGCTTGATTTGGATACATAAAGTGGTGGAGAATGACCAGGAAGTTGAATAAATCTCATAGGAGTTGGGATGAAGAAGTTATCCCACTTTCAAATCAGGTGATTCCAGTTTCCCAGTTTGGGAATATCACAGCTTCTTCGTCGTTCCAATCAAACCAGGATGAATCACTTTGTGAGAAGCTTGATTTGAATACATAAAGTGGTGGAGAATCACCAGGAAGTTGAATAAATCTCATAGGAGTTGGGATGAACAAGTTATCCCACTTTCAAATCAGGTGATTCCAGTTTCCCAGTTTGGGAATAGCACAGTTTCTTCGTCGTTCCAATGAAACCAGGATGAATCTCTTTGTAAGAAGCTTGATTTGGACACATAAAGTGGTGGAGAATGACCAGGATGTTGAATAAATCTCATATGAGTTGGGATGAAGAAGTTATCCCACTTTCAAATCAGGTGATTCCAGTTTCCCAGTTTGGGAATAGCACAGCTTCTTCGTCATTCCAATCAAACCAGGATGAATCACTTTGTGAGAAGTTTGATTTGGATACATAAAGTGGTGGAGAATGACCAGGAAGTTGAATAAATCTCATAGGAGTTGGGATGAAGAAGTTATCCCACTTTCAAATCAGGTGATTCCAGTTTCCCAGTTTGGGAATAGCACAGCTTCTTCGTCGTTCCAATCAAACCAGGATGAATCACTTTGTGAGAAGCTTGATTTGAATACATAAAGTGGTGGAGAATCACCAGGAAGTTGAATAAATCTCATAGGAGTTGGGATGAAGAAGTTATCCCACTTTCAAAACAGGTGATTCCAGTATCCCAGTTTGGGAATAACACAGCTTCAACGTCGTTCCAATCAAACCAGGATGAATCACTTTGTGAGAAGCTTGATTTGGATACATAAAGTGGTTGAGAATCACCAGGAAGTTGAATAAATCTCATAGGAGTTGGGTTGAAGAAGTTATCCTACTTTCAAATCAGGTGATTCCAGTATCCCAGTTTGGGAATAACACAGCTTCAACGTCGTTCCAATCAAACCAGGATGAATCACTTTGTGAGAAGCTTGATTTGGATACATAAAGTGGTGGAGAATCACCAGGAAGTTGAATAAATCTCATAGGAGTTGGGATGAAGAAGTTATCCTACTTTCAAATAAGGTGATTCCAGTTTCCCAGTTTGGGAATAGCACAGCTTCTTCGTCGTTCCAATGAAACCAGGATGAATCTCTTTGTGGGAAGCTTGATTTGGATACATAAAATGGTGGAGAATCACCAGGAAGTATAATAAATCTCATAGGAGTTGGGATGAAGAAGTTATCCCACTTTCAAATCAGGTGATTCCAGTTTCCCAGTTTGGGAATAGCACAGCTTCATCGTTGTTCCAATCAAACCAGGATGAATCACTTTGTGAGAAGCTTGATTTGGATACATAAAGTGGTGGAGAATCACCAGGAAGTTGAATAAATCTCATAGGAGTTGGCAAAAAGAAGTTATCCCACTTTCAAATCAGGTGATTCCAGTTTCCCAGTTTGGGAATAGCACAGCTTCTTCGTCGTTCCAATGAAACCAGGATGAATCTCTTTGTAAGAAGCTTGATTTGGACACATAAAGTGGTGGAGAATGACCAGGATGTTGAATAAATCTCATATGAGTTGGGATGAAGAAGTTATCCCACTTTCAAATCAGGTGATTCCAGTTTCCCAGTTTGGGAATAGCACAGCTTCTTCGTCATTCCAATCAAACCAGGATGAATCACTTTGTGAGAAGCTTGATTTGGATACATAAAGTGGTGGAGAATACCAGGAAGTTGAATAAATCTCATAGGAGTTGGGATGAAGAAGTTATCCCACTTTCAAATCAGGTGATTCCAGTTTCCCAGTTTGGGAATAGCACAGCTTCTTCGTCGTTCCAATCAAACCAGGATGAATCACTTTGTGAGAAGCTTGATTTGAATACATAAAGTGGTGGAGAATCACCAGGAGTTGAATAAATCTCATAGGAGTTGGGATGAAGAAGTTATCCCACTTTCAAATCAGGTGATTCCAGTTTCCCAGTTTGGGAATAGCACAGCTTCATCGTTGTTCCAATCAAACCAGGATGAATCACTTTGTGAGAAGCTTGATTTGGATACATAAAGTGGTGGAGAATCACCAGGAAGTTGAATAAATCTCATAGGAGTTGGGATGAAGAAGTTATCCTACTTTCAAATAAGGTGATTCCAGTTTCCCAGTTTGGGATTAGCACAGCTTCTTCTTCGTTCCAATGAAACCATGATGAATCTCTTTGTGAGAAGCTTGATTTGGATACATAAAATGGTGGAGAATCACCAGGAAGTAGAATAATTCTCATAGGAGATGGGATGAAGAAGTTATCCCACTTTCAAATCAGGTGATTCCAGTTTCCCAGTTTGGGAATAGCACAGCTTCATCGTTGTTCCAATCAAACCAGGATGAATCACTTTGTGAGAAGCTTGATTTGGATACATAAAGTGGTGGAGAATCACCAGGAAGTTGAATAAATCTCATAGGAGTTGGCGAAAAGAAGTTATCCCACTTTCAAATCAGGTGATTCCAGTTTCCCAGTTTGGGAATAGCACAGCTTCTTCGTCGTTCCAATGAAACCAGGTTGAATCTCTTTGTGAGAAGCTTGATTTGGATACATAAAGTGGTGGAGAATGACCAGGAAGTTGAATAAATCTCATAGGAGTTGGGATGAAGAAGTTATCCCACTTTCAAATCAGGTGATTCCAGTTTCCCAGTTTGGGAATATCACAGCTTCTTCGTCGTTCCAATCAAACCAGGATGAATCACTTTGTGAGAAGCTTGATTTGATACATAAAGTGGTGGAGAATCACCAGGAAGTTGAATAAATCTCATAGGAGTTGGGATGAAGAAGTTATCCCACTTTCAAATCAGGTGATTCCAGTTTCCCAGTTTGGGAATAGCACAGTTCTTCTTCGTCGTTCCAATGAAACCAGGATGAATCTCTTTGTAAGAAGCTTGATTGGACTACATAAAGTGGTGGAGAATGACCAGGATGTTGAATAAATCTCATATGAGTTGGGATGAAGAAGTTATCCCACTTTCAAATCAGGTGATTCCAGTTTCCCAGTTTGGGAATAGCACAGCTTCTTCGTCATTCCAATCAAACCAGGATGAATCACTTTGTGAGAAGCTTGATTTGGATACATAAAGTGGTGGAGAATGACCAGGAAGTTGAATAAATCTCATAGGAGTTGGGATGAAGAAGTTATCCCACTTTCAAATCAGGTGATTCCAGTTTCCCAGTTTGGGAATAGCACAGCTTCTTCGTCGTTCCAATCAAACCAGGATGAATCACTTTGTGAGAAGCTTGATTTGGATACATAAAGTGGTGGAGAATCACCAGGAAGTTGAATAAATCTCATAGGAGTTGGGATGAAGAAGTTATCCCACTTTCAAATCAGGTGATTCCAGTTTCCCAGTTTGGGAATAGCACAGCTTCTTCGTCGTTCCAATCAAACCAGGATGAATCACTTTGTGAGAAGCTTGATTTGGATACATAAAGTGGTGGAGAATGACCAGGAAGTTGAATAAATCTCATAGGAGTTGGGATGAAGAAGTTATCCCACTTTCAAATCAGGTGATTCCAGTTTCCCAGTTTGGGAATAGCACAGCTTCTTCGTCGTTCCAATCAAACCAGGATGAATCATCTTTGTGAGAAGCTTGATTTGGATACATAAAGTGGTGGAGAATCACCAGGAGTTGAATAAATCTCATAGGAGTTGGGATGAAGAAGTTATCCCACTTTCAAATCAGGTGATTCCAGTTTCCCAGTTTGGGAATAGCACAGCTTCATTCGTCGTTCCAATCAAACCAGGATGAATCACTTTGTGAGAAGCTTGATTTGGATACATAAAGTGGTGGAGAATCACCAGGAAGTTGAATAAATCTCATAGGAGTTGGGATGAAGAAGTTATCCCACTTTCAAATCAGGTGATTCCAGTTTCCCAGTTTGGGAATAGCACAGCTTCATTCGTCGTTCCAATCAAACCAGGATGAATCACTTTGTGAGAAGCTTGATTTGGATACATAAAGTGGTGGAGAATCACCAGGAAGTTGAATAAATCTCATAGGAGTTGGGATGAAGAAGTTATCCCACTTTCAAATCAGGTGATTCCAGTTTCCCAGTTTGGGAATAGCACAGCTTCATTCGTCGTTCCAATCAAACCAGGATGAATCACTTTGTGAGAAGCTTGATTTGGATACATAAAGTGGTGGAGAATCACCAGGAAGTTGAATAAATCTCATAGGAGTTGGGATGAAGAAGTTATCCCACTTTCAAATCAGGTGATTCCAGTTTCCCAGTTTGGGAATAGCACAGCTTCTTCGTCGTTCCAATCAAACCATGATGAATCTACTTTGTGAGAAGCTTGATTTGGATACATAAAGTGGTGGAGAATCACCAGGAAGTAGAATAATCTCATAGGAGTTGGGATGAAGAAGTTATCCCACTTTCAAATCAGGTGATTCCAGTTTCCCAGTTTGGGAATAGCACAGCTTCATCGTGTTCCAATCAAACCAGGATGAATCACTTTGTGAGAAGCTTGATTTGGATACATAAAGTGGTGGAGAATCACCAGGAAGTTGAATAAATCTCATAGGAGTTGGGATGAAAGAAGTTATCCCACTTTCAAATCAGGTGATTTCCAGTTTCCCAGTTTGGGAATAGCACAGCTTCTTCGTCGTTCCAATAAACCAGGATGAATCCTTTGTGAGAAGCTTGATTTGGATACATAAAGTGGTGGCGAATGACCAGGAAGTGAATAAATTCATAGGGTTGGGATGAAGAAGTTATCCCACTTTCAAATCAGGTGATTCCAGTTTCCCAGTTTAGGAATATCACAGCTTCTTCGTCGTTCCAATCAACCAGGATGAATCACTTTGTGAGAAGCTGATTTGATACAAAAAAGTGGTGAGAATCACCAGGAAGTTGAATAAATCTCATAGGAGTTGGGCATGAAGAAGTTTATCCCACTTTCAAAATCAGGTGATTCCAGTTTCCCAGTTTGGGAATAGCATAGCTTTCTTCGTCGTTCCAATCAAACCAGGATGAATCACTTTGTGAGAAGTTGATTTGAATACATAAAGTGGTGGAGAATCACCAGGAAGTTGAATAAATCTCATAGGATGGGGATAAGAATTTATCCCACTTTCAAATAAGGTGAGTCTTTCCCAGTTTGGGAATAGCACATCTTCTGCGTCTTTCCTCTCAATGAAACCATGAAATTCCTTTGGAGAACTTGATTGGGATACATAAATGGTGAAATCACCAGGAAGTACGAATAAAATCTCTAGAGATGGTATGAGTAAGTTAGTCCCCTATTTCAACGAGTGTTTCAAATCAGTGATTCCATTTCCTTCCCCCATTTGGAATAGCGTCAGCTTCATAACTCGTTTGTTCCAATCAAACCAGATGATCACTTTGGAGAAGCTTGATTTGGATACAAAAGTTGTGGAGAAAACACCAGTAGAGTGTGAATAAATCTATTCTCCTAGGATTACGAAAAGAGTTTATCCCCTTGCCAAATCAGGTGATTTCCAGTTTCCTTTTCCTCCCAGTTTTGGGAATAGCCAGCTTCTCGTCGTTCCAATTAAACCAGGATGAATCTGTTTGTGAGAAGCTGATTTGGGATACAAGTGGTGTAGAATGACCAGGAAAGTTGAATAAATCTCATAGTAGTTGGGATGAGATTTACCCCTTTCATCAAATCAGGTGAGTCCAGTTTCCCCATTTTGGAATGTCACCCACGGCTTCTTCTTCTTCGTCGTTCCATCAAACATGATATCGCCTTTGTGAGAAGCTTGTATTTAATCACCTAAAGTGTGGAGAATCACCAGGAGTTTAATAAATCCATAGAGTGTGTTATCAGAGTTGACCCATTGGGTCAGACACAAGGAGTTAACATAAAGAGAGCAAAGATTTAGAGGAGGGATGGGTGATCATCCGTACAAGTCCTACAAGTGATCATCCTTACCAAGGTAACAAAAAAGGGATCAGTAACTACCAAGTACACTCCCCATGTACTGAGCTAATTACACCGGCCAAGACCTTCCAACTTGAAGGATCAGGGAGACGCGGCTTGACAGCTGACAGCTGGCAAGAGCTGGAAAGTAAGAGCATCTAGTCTTGGATCAAGAAGATGCCTCACAAACTGTGAAACACTCATTTGCCTGGTCAAATTAAACTGTAGGTCTCCTCTTGACTCTACATGGCTTACCTTAGCTTTAATGATTTCGAAACCCTAGTGAGGACCTAGTATATATGTAATCTCTCATCCTTCTAAAAATTAGACAGGTTCTAACATCTTTTTCTCTTTACTCCATTTCACTTGATTCTCCATTAGTCTCCTAACGTGTGTTTCTTAATCTTACTTCTCCTTCTTCAATCCTTGTCTAATCTAACTATGATACATCCTTAACATTCCTAAAAGTCAGATGTTACAGAGCCAGTTAGTATAACAATGCTGAGTTCGTGAGTTGATTCTCTTAAGGATTCAATTTGAAACTTTAGAGAACATGTGGTGTTGTTTGAGAGGTTTCTTGAGAGTTCAAAAGCTCAAGGGTGTTTTGGTTTGTGTCTGGTGGTCCTGGGAGGTTTCATGGAAGATCAAGAGCATCAATACTGTGTTCTAGAGAACAGCCGTGGGTTCTCCGTTCAAGATCTAACCGGATGTTCAAAACTACAAACGTTAAGCTGTTCAAGATGGAGAGTGGCAGTAAGATACGTGTCGGTGACATTCAAAGAACCAACTACCTAGTCTTGGTCTAGGATGTGAGACTGCTGTGGAAGCAAAGGGTTTTTGGAACATATCACACCCTTCATCTGTGTATTGCTGTCCAAGGTATTACCAGGGGGTGAAACGAGATCCCGGGAGAGTGTTGTGTAAGTTGCAACAATAAGACATGATGTGATTCCTGTCCTTCATTGCTCTTTGGACCGGCTATACTAGCTGGCGTAGAAGGCTCTGGAGACAGCCAGTAGCTGTGGGATACTCTAGCAGAAATGTATGGAAACACAATCTAACCTGAAACCGGTGTTGTGAAGTCAAGAAGGCAATCAATGGGTTAACTCAAGATGACACGTGAGTTCACTAGCACTTGGGAGTTCAGCTGCTCTTTGTCTGAGTTGGACTCTGAGGCCAATGCAACGGTTGAATCCATAGCTTCTAAATGAGAGACTCAGCAGACAAGTGCTTTGGGTTGCTGCTCAACGTTAAGTGCAAGCTACAGTGCGCTTATCCAGCACATGCTGGCTGAGACTGCCTGACCTGAAGAGTGTGTGCTAGATAACATGAAGGAGCAGGTGGCTCAATGGGTTTGTTTGAAGTGCACAGGGAGACTTATCTCTTGCAAATCTGTGCCTGACCTCACGGAAGAGCCTCCACAGCAACAAAGCCTGGTTCAACAAGTATAGGATAGGAAGTTCAATGGAATTGTGATCACTGCAAAGATCATGACACCCCAAAAGAGTCAGTGGCTGATTCTCCACCCCACTTGAAGCCGCTAGTCACTCAGAGAGAGACAAGCAAAAGCTCACTATCTGAAGGATCAAGCGGAGGGCGGCCATCGTAACCGTGGAGCTGGAGTGGAGACCGTGAAGGAGTTGGAAAGGCTTTGGTTACCTCACACCTGGAGTATCAACCCCCGATGCAATGATCAAGACTTCATCCTGTAGATCCGAGATGGATGCCTCATCAAAATCGCTCATGAGAATGGTAACATCATGGTATTCATTGGTGCTTCTATTATTGCTAAACTTAGAAATACTCATGTTGGCTGAGATGTCTAGGATTGGATAGTAAGCGGAACTTGATCGCATTGCAATTGATAGCAAATGCTAGGATGAAATGCATATAATCACAGATTAGCATCGCCATAGTGCTCACATACATCCAAAACCATTGTTACGAGATTCAGGTTCATCTCATCATATTTTATGTGCCACACCTACCTGATTAAAGATATAGAACCGTACTAATGATGTGTAATGATTGCCAATGGGGATAGATACCTATTAGGGAATAGAAAACTTAAGCTATTGATAAGAAAACGTAGAGCTTTTTTACATTTCCGAATTCACATCAACACTACTTGTCAGTATAGAAATGCACTATCTATTTGAATTGCCATTTATTCGTCCTAATGATTGGAAGTTTCAGGATTTGAGAGTCACCAATTGATTGGAAAAGGAGTTACAAAAGGAGACTTATACATGCTTGGAAGCTTATCCTTTTCCAATATAACTGCTCATTTAACTTCTGCTTCTAGTTTGAATAAAATCATGTGTGCACATAACCTAGTCCTCCCCAATGGAGCAGGGGCTTTAAACTGTGATTGGTAACCGGAGGTGTGGTTTGTTTGGAATAATAAGTGTAAGCTTCATTTTAGGCCAAGCATTGTAAAATGTGTTTCCAAGAACTCTACTGTCTATATGATAAATGGCTGTGATTTGATTCCATACTGAATTGTGGAACTGCACCTAGTTTTTGTCTAGATGATATCACAGTAATTTTTTTGTCACATTCATTGATGAAAAATCTAAATACCTACTGGTTACACCTCCATGCCATCAAAGAGAGGGTGATAGATGCATTCAAAGAACTTTCAATTAGTGTTGACTAACCATTATCATGCTAGGATTAAAATTTTGAGATCAGATAATGGGGAGATACACAAGCATTCGTTCAAGAGTCATCTTGATCACCATGGAATCCTTCATTCAAACAGCTGTCCCTACACACGCCACAAACATAATGTTGTAGCTGAGAGGAAAACAGCACTTGATGGAATGTGGCTCGGTCACTGAGTTCCAAGCTATGTACTAATAGAATTCTGGTAGTGATTCTGTATCCACTGCGTGCTACCCTATCAACGATCCTACAAAGTGCTTGACAGGGATCAAGCACATTGACGTTCTTGACAAGCGCAGCCACCTTGAACATTAGAGTGTTTGGATGCTTATGCATGTTCTAGTACCAGGAGAGTTGAGAACAAGCTTTTAGAGACAGGAGCAGAAAGGAAATGTTCATGGCTACTCAACACTCAAAAAGGATATAATTGTTTTATTCCAGGAAGCTAGAGGTGCTTGGTATCTAGTAGAGGTGAGTTCATTGTTAAGAAAGAGGATACTTATGAGAAAGAATCAAAAGATTAAGGATCTCACATCAATAATGGCTGGAGTCTTAAGACATCATTTTGGAAGGTCCTCGTATCAGGATATACCAGGAATCACTCCAAGACATGGAAGACAAGAAGAAGCTCAACTGCACCAGGGAAGCTGCTCAACACCTCACCCTTGATTCATGAGGGGGGACATGAACCTGAAACTCGAAAAAATGGCCAAGAAGGTCGGCTGAGTGAGGAAGGCGAGTTCAACTCGAGTTCTCATCATCAAGGTGCAGACCAAGGAGGAAGAACATCAGAGTGAAGCACAAGAAACCGCATACACAAGTGAGCCGTTTCAAGCTCAGAACAACCTGTATTGAGTGAGGAGCACAACTGAGAAATGATCCTTCCTCTGGTAAAACACCGAGTTTACTACATCCCAAGCTTGTGAGCAATCCTTCCCAATTGTGTGTTTCCTTGTGCTCAATACCCTAGTACATTGTGCCTTCTGGTTAACTTAGGATGAACTAAATATCCCAACGAAGCTATGAAGAAGCAATCATGGAAAGAAATGGACAAGTATCAGTTGGAGCTGAGGCAGGAGCTTATGATCAAATATGATACATGGTAGAGGATGAGTTTACCTAAAAGGGAGAAGGCTGTGACTAGTGTGGTCTTCAATCAAGGTATAAGGCTGATGGACCATATTGAAGGAAGAATTCAACGGATTTGCAAGAGGTTTCATCAAGTCAAATTATGGAGGATTACATGAGACCTTTTGCACCATTCCTAAACTGCACAACAATGAACACATGGATTGTATTAAGCTTGCTGTGAAGTCTTTTGGCATGGACTGGCGTTATTGTGCAAAATGGATTGTCTGTACGATTCGTCCTAACAACGTGAGAAGCTGATGACTGAATGTTTATATGCATCCACCTCCAGGCTTGATGACCCTAGTTAAGAGAGGATGTGTTAGAGACTGAAGAAATAGCTATCTTGAGACTGAACAATCCACCACAGACTCAGTTGGCAGACAAGCTGAGTACTACGCTAATGACGAGGCCTTCAAGAAGTCTGAAACTAGACCACACCCCTCCTTCACCTCTACTACTTCCTCCAGTTATGATTGCACTCCTTGTGTATGTGATGAGTCATTATCACAGGTAAGTGATACGGAAGTATCATATCAACCAAGGAGTTCCTTAAACCATGTTTGAGATAAGACTGGGAGAACTAATATAATACTTCTTGGAATTTGAGATATTATTCCAAGAGGTTTTGTTCCATGTCCACAAGGATATCATACACTTTGATCTTTTGTAAAGGTGCAGGGCTTTGGAGCAGACACGCAGATTCCTATGGAGGATGGCTAAAAGTCCCCGAGAGGGGGAGATTGAAGACACAAACCTCTATCAGGATCCTAAACTCTATGAATAGCTAGTTTGGCAATTGATTTACCTTACCAATAACTAGGCCTGACTTTGCTTTGCTGTGAATCACGCGATGTCAACACTGCAGTGCCTAAGTGAACATCATTGGCATCATGGTGTAGAGGATCTGTGATTCGCATTTCAACCCTCAACCCCTTGATCAAGGAGTATGATTGGGTTGCATGGGAGCATCCTGAAGTGGTGTGGATATTGTGATGCGATGGGCTGGTATATAGACAGACAGGAGATCCACCACAGGCATTGGCACATTACTTGGAGGCAAACCTTTGGTTTACTTGTGAAGAGTAAGAGCGAAGTGGTGTCTTGCTCAAAAGTGCAGAACTGAGTAATCGACTTGGCTGAAGCTGACCACGTAGCTGGTGTGGGATCACAGGCAATCTTAAAGCTCTGCGATTTGATCAAGCCACGCCAATGACAATGCACTTGTGATAACCAAGCTGCCATCCCATTGCCTTCCACTCGTTGTTCCATAGTAAACCAAGCCACATGAATGGGATTGTCACCAAGGTTAGTGCAGATGACATCTTTGGAGTCATCTTGCCCTCTACCAAGAAGTGAAGATCGTTTATCGGTGTGTTCACCAAGGCTTCAAGACGAGACCATATGGAGTCCATTCACATCAGTTGGGTGGTGCCTCATTATCTTTGGGACAGAAACTGGAGCTGATCCCCTTTGGCTGTGAGGTCTTTACTTTTTCCCTTATCAAGAAGTTTTTATCCATGGGTTTTCCTTTGGTAGGTTTTTATGAGAAGAATCTCATGGCTGTTGCCCAAGCTTTGACTTTCACAAAGCTAGCTTGAGTGGGAGTGTTATCAGAGTTGAGACTTATGAGTAAAGACACCAAGATGGAACAGATTGAGAAACAGTGTAAGCAATGAGGTGAAATGAGAATGGGGATAGTCGGCTCGCGCAATGACATCGTACAAGGTAAAAGGGATCAAGTACTAGCTACCAGTAACTCCCATGTACTGCTTAATTTACCCCCCCCCTCTCGCCCCATACCTTAATCCGAACGTGAGAGGATAAGGGAACTCGCTTAGACAGCTAGGACAGGCTGGCACGAGCTGAGGAAGGCAACAGTCACTCTAGTCTTGAATATGCAAGAAGAGCTCCAAACGTGTGAAGACACCATTGGCCGGTCAATTATTCGTTAGTGCTCCCTCTTTGACTCTACATGGCTTACTTAGCTGTTATGATTTCGAAACCCTAAGTGTATGAGCCTATATATATGAATCCTCAATTCTCTTTATCAAGATTACTAAGACAGTTCTAAAAAACTCTTTCTCTTTACCTCTTTCACTATGATTCGTCCATTAGTCTCTAACGTTGTTTCTTACTCTCGTTCTCGCTTCTGTTTAATCCTTTCTAACATCGCAATAATCCTTTAATCCTAAATCAAGTTGGGATTGAGCGTTATCCCCCTTCTAATCAGGTGATTCCAGTTTCCACTTTGGGAACTTAGCAATCAGGCATCATCGTTGTTCCAATTAAACCAGGATGAAACTCCTTTTGTAGAAAGCTGATTTGGAGTACATAAGTGGTGGGGGAAAGATCCAACCAAGGAGTTGAATAAATCTCATCGGATTGTGCGAAAAGAAGTTTCCCACTTTCAAAAATCAGGTGATTCAGTTTCCTCCCCGTTGGGAAGCACACTTCTGCGTCGTTTCAATGAAACCAGGATAATCTCTTTGTGAGAACTTGATTTGGATTACATAAAGTTGGGTGGAGAATGACCAGGAAATTGAATAAATCTCATAGGAGTTGGGATAAAGAAGTTATCCCACGTTCAAATCAAGGGATGGGATTCCAGTTCCCACGTTTGGGAATATCACAGCTTCTACGTCGTTCCAACAAACCCAGATGATCACTTTGGAGAAGCTTGATTGAATACTAAGTGGTGAGAATCCCAGAAGTTGATAAATCGTCATAGGATTGGGATGAACAGTTGTACCCACTTTCAAAAGAAATCAGGTGATTCCATTTTCCTCCCCCAGTTTGGGAAAGCTACAGCTTCAATCGTTGTTCCAATTAACACCAGGATGAATCAACTTTGTGAACGCTTTGATGTTGGATACATAAAGTGGTGGATAATCAACCAGGTGACAGTTGAAATAAATCTCATAGGAGTTGATGAATGAGTTATCCACTTTCAATCAGTGATTCCAGTTTCCCAGTTTGTGAATATTCACAGCTTCATCTGTGTTCAATAAACCATGGATATCACTTTGTAGAAGTGAATGTGATTTTGGATACATAAAGTGGTGGGAGAATCACCAGGAAGTTAATAAATCTCATAGGAGTTGGGTAGAAGTTTCCCACTTTCAATCAGGTGATTCAGTTATCCCTTTGGGAATAAACACAAAGCTTCAACTTCTTTCCATCAAACCAGGATGAGTCACACTTTGTGAGACTTATTTTGATCATTGGGGTGAATCACCAGGAGTTATAAATCTCATAGGAGTTGGGATAAAGAATTTATCCTACTTTCAAATAATGGTGATTCCGTGTTCCAGTTTGGAATAGCACAGCTTCTCGGCGTGTCCAATGAACCCAGATGAGATCTCTTGTGGGAATGCTTGATTTGGACTTTAACAAAAAATAAAGGTAGGGAATCACCTGAAGTGCATGTAGATACTACTCACCATAGAGTTTGGGATGAAGAGTTATCCCCCACTTTTTCAAATTCAGGTGACCTTCTCAGTATATTCCAGTTTTGGGATACGCCCAGCTCATCGTGTTTCCAATCAAGCCTCGGATGAATCACTTTGTGAGAATCTTGATTGGATACATACAGTGGGGGAGAATACACCAGGAAGTTGAATACTCATACGGAGTTGGCGAAAGAAGTTATCCCACTTTTCGAAATCAGTGTGAATTCCAGTTCCCGTTTGGGAATAGCACAGCTCTTCTCTTTTCTTCTCGTTCCAATTGAAACCAGGATGAATCTCTTTGTGATACTTGAATTTGGTACTAAAGTGGTGGAGAATGACATGGACAGTTGCATAAATCTCATTGGAGTTTTGGGATGACAGTCGTCCACATCGGATTCCATTTTTCCTCCTCTCCGATTTGCAATATCAGGAGGCACTTTTCCTGTATAGCCACTTCTTGCGTCGTTCCAATAATACCAGACTGAACACTTTGTGAGACATTCTGTGATTTTCGAATAACATAATATGGTGACGAATCAACCAGGAAAGTTGAATTAACTTCATATGGAGTTGCTGGAGCTGACACATAAGTTTCCCACTTTCAATCATGGTGATTCCAGTTTCCCCCCATTTGGGATAATAGCATGTCTTTCTTCGCGTTCCAATGACACCGGATATCTCTTTGTAAGATAGCTTGATTTGGCGACAGAAAGTGGTGGAGGATGGAACCAGGTGTTGAATAAAATCTCTATGATTGGGATGAAGTAAGTTATCCCACTTTCAAAATCATGTGATTCCTCTTCCATTTCCTCTCGTGGAATAGCAAACAGCGTTCTTTCGTCATCCAATCAAACAAGATGAATCACACTTTTGTGAGATAGTTTCTGTTTCGGTGATCCTCATAAGGTGGTATTGGCTGGATAAAATCGACTCAGTTTGACAGTTTTGCATAAATCATCATATGGATTTCGTTGGACCTTGAGACGAATTACTCCCTCTACCTGTTCCAAATCAGGTGATTCCGTTTTCCCAGTTTGGGTAATGAGCACGACTTCTGTGCGCCAGTTCTCTTCTCGTCTTCCCAATCAACCATCTAGATGAATCACTTTTGGTAACGCTGTGATTTGAATACATAAGTGGTGGAGAATCACCAGAAGGTGAATAAATCTCAAGGAGTTTGGGATTAAGAAGTTATCCCACTTTCAAAACAGTGCATTCCAGTTCCAGTTTGGTGAATAACACGTAGCTTCAAAGTCGTTCCAATCAAACCTAGGACTGATCATACTTTGTTAGAAGCTGATTTGGATACTAAAGTGGTTGAGAACAATCAACCATGGATTTATAAACTCTCCTCCATGAATTGGATGAAGAAGTACTCCTACTCTTTCAAACAGGTGATTCCAGTATCCCAGTTTGGAACATACCAACTCAACTCAAAACGTCTTCTGCCAATCAAACAGAGTCACTCCTGGTAAGCCTTAGCTAATGGTGATCCACGTGAAAACTCCCTAGGATTGCGTGATTACTTGCCATGCTTATTCCGCTACTTTGCGATACTGCGATTGCCATTCAAGCCGTCATCGCCGTCTCTTGCCTCCCGCCATAGAGTTTCATCGCAGTTGCTCGCGTTTCCCAATGACACCGCGGGAGATACTCTCTGATTTCTTGGTATCCCCCTTAGCTCTGCTACTTTCTGCGTCGGACTACTAGCCTTATTCGTTGTGTTCGATGACTCACCACGTTCTCCTGATATCTGGGAATTCAATCTGCACTAGTGATGCGAGAGGAATCGTTATAATTACACTGCGACAGTCATGGATACCGAGCTCGACTTGGATACATATCGTGAACAAATCACCTGTAACTTTTGATAATTCTCCTAGACTCTGTCCAAAGTTATCCTTAACAGTGTTCAGTTTCCGTTGGAATAGCACAGCTTCTCATGTTCGTATCCATCCAGAAACCGGATGAATCAGTCTGTGGGGAAGCCTTGATTTGGTACATCAAATATGGTGGATGAATCACCAGAGTTAGAATAATTCATAGGAGTTGGAATTAAGAAGTTATCCCATCCTTTCAAACAGGTGTTCCAGTTTCCCGTTTGGGTTCACTCTTCTATCCGTCGTTCAATCAACCAGGTGAATCCTTTGTAAGAAGCTTGCATTTGATACAAAAGTGGGTGGAATGCACCAGGATTGATAAATCTCATATGATTGGGATAAAGAAGTATTACCCACTTGTCAATCATGGTGTCCAGTTTCCCCCAGTTTTGGGAATAGCACATCTTCTTCGTTCGCGTCTCCAATCGAAACAGGATGAACCTTGTAGAAGTTTGATTTGGATGCCACATAAAGTGTGAGAGAACCAGGAATTTGAATACAATCTATAGTAGTTGGATTAAGAAGGTATCCCACTTTCAATCAGGATGATCCAGGTTCCCCATTTGGAATAGCACAGCCTCGTTCGTCCACCAATCAAACCAGGATGAATCACTTGTGGAGAAGCTTTGATTTGAATACTAAGTGGTGTAGATCACCAGTAAGTTTGAATAAATCTCATAGACGTTGGTGTGAAGAAGTTATCCCACTTCCAATCAGGTGTCATTCAGGTTCCAGTTTGGAACTACACAGCTTTCGTCGTTTCCCACTCAACCAGATGAATCCTTTGTGAGAAGTTGATTTGATATACTAAAGTGTGGAGAAATCACCAGGAAGTTGAGAAATCTCATAGGAGTTGGGGTGAAAGTATCTTCAAACGGTATCCAGTTCTTCCATTTGGAAACAAGCACGTTCCCAAACCGGAGTAGGAGGCTTGTAACATGTTGGAAATCAAGGAGTTGATATCCCAGGAGTTTGGGTGAAAGTTACATTGTCAATAGGGTCCATTCTCCTTCCCAGTTTACACCTTTCGTTCCAATGAAACCATGATGATCTCTTTTGGTGAGAAGCGTGATTTGGATCATAAAATGGTGGAGAATCACCAGGAAGTAGAATAGTCTCTTAGAGAATGGAATGACGAGTTACCCACTTTAATCAGGGTTCCAGTTCTCCCTCACTTTGGATAGCACACAACGTTCATCTGTTGTTCCAATCTCAAAACCAGGATGAATCACTTTGTGAGAAGCTTGATTTGGATACTAATGGTGAATCACCGAGAATTTGCATAAATCTCTCTAGGAGGTGGCGCAAAGAGTTATCCCACGTTCAAATCAGGATGCAGTTTCCCCATTGTGGAATCACAGGCTTCTCTCTTCGTCGGTCCAGATGAACCAGGTGAATCCTTTGTGAAAGTCTTGATTTTGGAACATAAAGTGGTGAGAATGACCAGGAAGTTTGATAAAGTCTTCATAGGTGAGTTGGGATGAAGCAAGTTATCCCACTTTCAAATCGAGGTGATTCCAGTTCCCCTTTGGCGAATTCACGCTTTCTTTCTCCGTCGTTCCACAATCAAACCAGGATGAATCACTTGTGTAGAAGCGGATTTGAATACTAAGTGGTGGAGACACCGAGAAGTTGACATCATCTCAAGGTGATTGGGATGAACAAGTTATCCCACTTTCAAATCAGTATTTCGCAGGTTTCCCCAGTTTGGGGAAAGCACAGTTTCTTTGTCTTTTGCTTCGCTCGTTTCGCAATGAAACCAGGATGCCTCCTTGTCGTAAGAGCTTTGATTGACACTAAAGGGTGTGGAGAGATAGGAGGTTGAATAAATCTCATATATTTGGATGATAAAGTTATGCACTTTCAATCGTGATTCCAGTTTCCCGTTCGTTTGGGAGATAGCAACAGCTCTTCGTGATTTCCAACTCAAACCAGGAATGATCACTCTTTGTTGAGACGTTGATTTGGATACATAACGTGGTGGATAATACCTGAAGTTGTAATAAATCTCACATAGTTTGGAGGATGAAAGTTATCCCACTTTCAAATCTAGTGATTCGCAGTTTCCCCAGTTTTGGATATAGCAATGCAACGCTTCTTGTCTGTCGTTCCCACAATCAAACCAGAATAAACTTTGTGAGAAGCTTGATTTGAAATACATAAAGTGGTGGTAATCACCATGAATTAATAAATCTCATAGGAGTTGGGATGAAGACAGTTAACTCCCCACTTTTCAACAAGCAGGTTCCAGTATCCGTTTGGGGACAACAAGCTTCATCAAACGTCGTTCCAATCCAACCAGGATTGAACACTTTGGAGAAGCTTGGATTTGGATACTCACGTGTTGAGAATCACACAGGAATTGAATAAAGCTCATAGGCAGTTGGGTTGAAGAAGTTTACCTACTCAATCGGGATTCCAGTATCCCAGTTGGGGAATAACACAGCTTACACGTCGTTCCAACAACAGGATAACACTGTTGTGAGAACTGTTTGGATACTAACCGTGGTGGGAATCACCCAGGAAGTTAATAAATCTCATATGGCGTTGGCGGATGACAGAGTTACCATTACTTTAAATAAGGTATCCAGTTTTCCCATTTTGGGAATAGCACAGCTTCTTCTTCTTGTCGTCAATGAAACCAGGAATGATACTCTTTGTGGGAAGCTGATTTGGTACATAAAATGGTGGGAGAACACCAGGAAGATAATAATCCTCATAGGAGTTGGGATGAAGAACGTTATCCCCTTTCAAAATCAGGTGATTCCAGTTTCCTCCAGTTTCTAGTGGAATAGCACAGGCTTCATCGTTGTTCCAATCAACTCAGACAGGAGAATCACTTTGTGAGAACTTGATTTGATACATATGGGGGAGAATCACCAGTAGTTGAATAATCTCAAGGAGTGGCAAAAGAAGTTATCCCACTTTCAAATCAGTGATTCCAGTTCCCCAGTTGGGAATGCACAGCTTCTTCTTTCTGCGTTCCAATGAAACCAGTATGAATCTCTTTGTAAGAGCTTTATTGGACCATAATTGGTGGAGAATGACCAGATATTTGAATTAAATCTCATATGAGTTGGGATGAAGAAGTTATCCCACTTTCAAATCAGGTGATTCCAGTTTCCCAGTTTTGGGAATAGCACAGCGTTCTTCTTCAGTCATTCCAATCAAACCAGGATGAATCACTTTTGTGAGAAGTTTGATTTGGATACATAAAGTGGTGGAGAAAGACTCAGGAAGTTGAATAAATCTCATAGGAGTTGGGATGAAGAAGTTATCCCACTTTCAAATCAGGGTGATTCCAGTTTCCTTGCCCAGTTTGGGAATAGCCACCAGCTTCTTCTTCGTTCCAATCAAACCAGGATGAATCACTTTGTGAGAAAGCTTGATTTGAATACATAAGTGGTGGAGAATCACCAGGAGTTGAATAAATCTCATAGGAGTTGGGATGAAGAAGTTATCCCACTTTCAAATCAGGTGATTCCAGTTTCCCCAGTTTGGGAATAGCACAGTCTTCAATCGTCGTTCCAGATCAAACCAGATGAATCACTTTGTGAGAAGCTTGATTGGATACATAAAGTGGTGGAGAATCACCAGGAAGTTGAATAAATCTCATAGGAGTTGGGATGAAGAAGTTATCCTACTTTCAAATCAGGTGATTCTCCAGTTTCCCATTTTGTGGATTAGCACAGCTTCTTCTTCTTCAATGAACCATGATGATCTCTTTGTGAGAACTCTTGATTTGGAAACATAAATGGTTGAGAATCACCAGGATGTATAATAATTCTCATAGATAGGATGAGAAGTATCCCGCACTTTCAATCAGGTGTTTCCGTTTCCAGTTGGTATATGCACAGCTTCACATCGTTGTTCCAATCACACCAGAATGAATCACTTTGTGGAAAGCTGATTTTGGATACTAAAGTGGCTGGAGAATTCACCAGAATGAAGTAAATCTCGATAGAGTTGGCGAAAAGGAAGTATCCCACTTTCAAATATCAGGTGTCCAATTCCAGTTTCCCCTAGTTTGGGGATAGCACCTTAGCTTTCTTCTTTCGTCTTCGCACACTGAAACCGGTTAATCTCTTGTGAGATTGATTTGGATACTAAAGTGTGGTGTAGAATGACCAAGGAAGTTGAATAAATCTCAAGGAGTTGGTGATGAATGAATTATCCCACTTTCAAATCAGGTGGATTCCATTTCCCCAGTTTTGGGAATAAGCACAGCTTCTTCGTCATTCCAATCAAACCAGGATGAATCACTTTGTGAGAAAAGCTTGATTTGGGAATACATAAAGTGGTGGAGAATGCAACAGGAAGTTGAATAAATCTCATAGGAGTTGGATGAAGCAAGTTATCCCACTTTCAAATCAGTGATTCCAGGTTTCCCAGTTTGGGGAATAGCACAGCTTCTTTTCGTCGTTCCAATGAAACACATGATGAAGCATCTTTGTAGAAAGCCTTGATTTGGAATACATAAAAGTTGGTGAGAAGGACACAGGAGAGTGTTGAAATAAATCTCATAGTGAGTTGGATGAAGAAAGTTTCAACCACTTTCAAATTAGGTGATTCAGTTTCACAGTTTGGGAAATAGCACAGCTTCTTCGTCATTCAAATCAAACCAGGAATGAATCACTTTGTGAGAAGCTTGATTTGGATACATAAAGTGGTGGAGAATGACCAGGAAGTTGATAAATCTCATAGGAGTTGGCATGAAAGAAGTTATCCCACTTTCAAATCAGGTGATTCCAGTTTCCCAGTTTGGGGAATAGCACAGCTTCTTCGTCGTTCCAATCAAACCAGGATGAATCACTTTGTGAGAAGCTTGATTTGGAATACATAAGTGGTGGAGAATCACCAGGAAGTTGAATAAATCTCATAGGAGTTGGGATGAAGAAGTTATCCCACTTTCAAATTAGGTGATTCCGTTTCCCCAGTTTGGGAGATAGCACAGCTTCTCTCGTCATTCCAATCAACCAGGATGAATCACTTGTGAGAAGCTTGATTTGGATACATAAAGTGGTGGAGATGACCAGGAAGTTGAATAAATCTCATAGGAGTTGGGGATGAAGAAGTATCCCACTTTCAATCAAGGTGATTCCAGTTTCCCCAGTTTGGGAATAGCAAACAGCTTCTTCGTCGTTCCAATCAAACCAGGATGAATCACTTTGTGAGAAGCTTGATTTGGATACATAAAGTGGTGGAGAATCACCAGGAAGTTGAATAAATCTCATAGGAGTTGGCGATGAAGAAGTTATCCCACTTTCAAATCAGGTGATTCCAGTTTCCCAGTTTGGGAATAGCACAGCTTCTTCGTCGTTCCAATCAAACCAGGAATGAATCACTTTGTGAGAAGCTTGATTTGGATACATAAAGTGGTGGAGAAATCACCAGGAAGTAGAATAAATCTCATAGGAGTTGGGATGAAGAAGTTATCCCACTTTCAAATCAGGTGATTCCAGTTTCCCAGTTTGGGAATAGCACAGCTTCTTCGTCGTTCCAATCAAACCAGGGATGAATCACTTTGTGAGAAGCTTGATTTGGATACATAAAGTGGTGGAGAATCACCAGGAAGTTGAATAAATCTCATAGGAGTTGGGATGAAGAAAGTTATCCCACTTTCAAATCAGGTGATTCCAGTTTCCCAGTTTGGGAATAGCACAGCTTCTCTCGTCGTTCCAATGAAACCAGGATGAATCCTTTTGTAGAAGCTTGATTTGTACATAAGTGGTGGGAATAACCAGGAAGTTGAATAATATATAGAGTTGGGATAAGTTACCCACTTTCAATCAGTTATTCCATTTCCCCAGTTTGGGAATAGCCACGCTTCTTCTTCGTGTTCCAATCAAACCAGATGAACACTTTGTGAGAAGCTTGATTTGGATACATAAATGGTGGAGAATCACCAGAAGTTGAATAATCTCATAGGCTGGGATGAGAAGTTATCCCACTTTCAAATCAGGTGATTCCAGTTTCCCAGTTTGGAATAGCACAGCTTCATCGTTGTTCCAATCAACCAGGATTAATCACTTTGTGAGAAGCTTGATTTGATACATAAGTGGTGGAGAATCACCAGAAGGTTATAAATCCATAGGATTTTTGGGATGAGAAAGTTATACCCTTCAAATCAGTGATTCCAGTTTCCCCAGTTGGGAATAGCAACAGCTTCTTCGTCGTTCCAATGAAACCAGGATGAATCTACTTGTGAGAAGCTTGATTTGGATACATAAAGTGGTGGAGAATCGACCAGGAAGTTGAATAAATCTCATAGGAGTTGGATGAAGAAGTTATCCCACTTTCAAATCAGGTGATTCCAGTTTCCCAGTTTGGGAATAGCACAGCTTCTATCGTCGTTCCAATCAAACCAGGATGAATCACTTTGTGAGAAGCTTGATTTGGATACATAAAGTGGTGGAGAATCACCAGGAAGTTGAATAAATCTCATAGGAGTTGGGATGAAGAAGTTATCCCTACTTTCAAATAAGGTGATTCCAGTTTCCCAGTTTGGGAATAGCACAGCTTCTTCGTCGTTCCAATCAAACCAGGATGAATCTCTTTGTGAAGAGCTTGATTTGGATACATAAATGGTGGAGAATCACCAGGAAGTTGAATAATCTCATAGGAGTTGGGATGAAGAAGTTATCCCACTTTCAAATCAGGTGATTCCATTTCCCAGTTTGGGAATAGCACAGCTTCATCGTCGGTCCAATCAAACCAGGATGAATCACTTTGTGAGAAGCTTGATTTGGATACATAAAGTGGTGGAGAATCACCAGGAAGTTGAATAAATCTCATAGGAGTTGGGATGAAGAAGTTATCCCACTTTCAAATCAGGTGATTCAAGTATTCCCAGTTTGGGAATAGCAACAGCTTCTTCGTCGTTCCAATCAAACCAGGATGAATCTACTTTGTGAGAAGCTTGATTTGGATACATAAAGTGGTGGAGAATCACCAGGAAGTTGAAATAAATCTCATAGGAGTTGGATGAAGAAGTTATCCCACTTTCAAATCAGGTGATTCCAGTTTCCCAGTTTGGGAATAGCACAGCTTCATTCGTTGTTCCAATCAAACCAGGATGAATCATCTTTGTGAGAAGCTTGATTTGGATACAATAAAAGTGGGTGGAGAATCACCAGGAAGTTGAATAAATCTCATAGGAGTTGGGATGAAGAAGTTATCCCACTTTCAAATCAGGTGATTCCAGTTTTCCCAGTTTGGGAATAGCACAGCTTCTTCGTCGTTCCAATCAAACCAGGATGAATCCCTTTGTGAGAAGCTTGATTTGGATACATAAAGTGGTGGAGAAATCACCAGGAAGTTGAATAAATCTCATAGGAGTTGGCGATAAGAAGTTATCCCACTTTCAAATCATGTGATTCCAGTTTCCAGTTTGGGAATAGCACAGCTCTTCTCGTCGTTCCAATCAAACCAGGATGAATCACTTTGTGAGAAGCTTGATTTGGATACATAAAGGGTGGAGAACACCAGGAAGTTGAATAAATCTCATAGGAGTTGGGATGAAGAAGTTATCCCACTTTCAAATCAGGTGATTCCAGTTTCCCAGTTTGGGAATAGCACAGCTTCTCCATCGTTGTCCAATCAAACCAGGATGAATCACTTTGGGTGAGAAGCTTGATTTGGATACATAAAGTGGTGGAGAATCACCAGGGAAGTTGAATAAATCTCATAGAGTTTGGGATGAAGAAGTTATCCTACTTTCAAATAAGGTGACTTCCAGTTCCCAGTTTGGGATTAGCACAGCTTCTTCGTCGGTCCAATGAACCAGGATGAATCTCTTGTGAGAAGCTTATTTTGGATACATAAAAGTGGTGGAGAATGACCAGGAAGTAGGAATATTCTCATAAGGAAGTTGGGGATGAAGAAGTTATCCACTTTCAAATCAGGTGATTCCAGTTTCCTCCAGTTTGGGAATAGCACAAGCTTCATCGTTGTTCCAATCAAACCAGGATGAAAGCACTTTGGTGGAGAGCTTGATTTGGAATACATAAGTGGTGGAGAATCACCAGGAAGTTGAATAAATCTCATAAGGAGTTGCGAGAAGAAAGTTATCCCACTTCAAATCAGGTGATTCCAGTTTCCCAGTTTGGGAATACAATTCTGCTTCTTCGGCATTCCAATGAAACCAGGATGAATCATCTTTGTGATGAAGCTTGTGATTTGGGGATACATAAAAGTGGTGGAGATCACCAGAAGTGAATAAAGTTCTCATAGGAGATGGGATTAAGAATTATGCCCACTTTTCAAATCAGTGATTCAGTTTCCCATTTGGAATAGCACAGCTTCATCGTGTTTTCCAATCAACCAGCTGATCACTTTGTTAGAAAGCTTGATTGTATGCCATAATGGTGGAGAATCACCAGAAGTTGAATAACTCTCATAGAGTTGGCGAAAAGAAGTTATCCACCTTTCAATCGGTGATTCCAGTTTTTCCCCAGTTTGGGAATAGCACAGCTTCTCTTCTGCTTCGTCATCCAATCCCCATATTAATCATTTTGTGAAAGTTTGATTGGAGACATAAGTGGTGGAGAATGACCAGGAAGTTGAATAAATCTCATAGGATTTGGATAAAAGTTATCCCACCTTTCAAAGCTGTGATTCCAGTTTCCCTTTTGGGAATAGCACCAGCTCTACAGCTTTTCGTCGTGCCCATCAAACAGGATAATCACTTTGTGATAGCTTGATTTGAATACATACGTTGGAGAATCACCGGAGTGTGAATAATCTCATAGGAGTTGGATGAATAAGTTACCCACGTTCAAATCAGGTGATCCTCCCATTTGGGAATAGCACAGCTCACAGCTTCATCGTTTTCCACAAACCATTTGAATCACTTTGTTGATAAGCTTGATTGGATCATAAATGTTGGAGAAAATACATGAGTTGATATCCATGAGTTGGGATGAAGAATTATCCTACTTCAAATCAAGGTTATTCCATTTCCCAGTTTGGGATTAGCACAGCTCTTCTGGTCGTCCCTGAAACCATAGAATCTCTGTGAAAGCTGATTTTGGATACATACAATGGTGGGAATCACCGGAAGTAAATATTCTCATAGAGATGGGATGAAGAAGTTTCCCTTTGCAATCAGGTTATTCCAGTGCCCAGTTTTGGGATGAGCACAGCTTCATCATCTTGTTCCATCAAACCAATGAATCACTTTGGTGAGAAACTTGATTTGGATACATAAAGTGGTGGTAATCACCGGAGTTGAATAAATCTATAGGGAGTTGCGAAAAAATTTATATCCCACTTTCCCCCCCCCCCCAACTCCACCCCCCCCCAACCCCCATTCAAACAGTGGATTCCATTCCGGTTTTCCCCGGTGGGATAGCCCAGCTCTCAATTCTTTGTCGTTCCAATGAAACCAGGTTGAATCTCTTGTGAAAGCTTGATTTGGATACATAAAGTGGTGGAGAATCACCAGGAAGTTGAATAAATCTCATAGGAGTTGGGAATGAAGAAGTTATCCCACTTTCAAATCAGGTGATTCCATTTCCCAGTTTGGGATCCACATCTTCGTCGTTCCATCCCAATCAAACCAGGATGAATCACTTGTGAGAGCTTGATGTGAATACTAAAGTGGGGTGAGAGCACCGGAGGTGAATAATCTCATAGGAGTTGGGAACAAGTTATATCCACTTTCATTCAAATCCAGGTGATCCCGTTTCTCCCAGTTTGGAAAAGAGCACTTTTCTTCCGTCGTTCCAATGAACCCAGAGAATCTCTGAAGAAGCTGATTTTGGACACTAAAGTGGTGAGAATACCAGGATTTTAATAAATCTCATATGATTGGATTACGAAGTTATCCCACTTTCAAATCGGTGATCCTCCATTCCGCAGTTTTGGGAATAGCACGCTTCTTTCTTCGCATTCCCAATCAAAACCAGATGAATCACTTTGTGAGAAGTTTGATTTGGATCCATAAAGTGGTGAGAATTACCAGGAAGTTGAATAAATCTCATAGGAGTTTTTTGGGATGAAGAAGTTCTCCACTTTCAAACAGGTGATTCCAGTTATCCCTTTGGGAATACACAGCTTCTTTCGTCGTTCCCAATCAAACCCTGATGAATCATTTGGTGAGAACTTGATTTGAATACATAAATTGGTGGATAATCACCGAAGTTGAATAAATCCTAGAGGTTGGGATGAAAAGTTACCTATCCCACTTTCAAATTAGGTTATCCACCCGTTTCCCGTTTGTGAATAAGCACTCCCGCTTTCGTCGTCATTCCCACTCAAACCATAAATTAACTCACCTTTTGTGAGAAGCTTATTTGGATACATAACGTGTGGAGATGACCAGTACGTAATAAATCTCATAGTGTTGGGAAAAAGAAGTTTATCCATCCCACCTTTCAAATCAGGTGAATTCCAGTTCCAGGTTGGGAATAGCACAGCTTCTTCGTCGTTCCAATCAACGGATGATCTCTTTGTAGAAGCTTGATTTGACACCATAAGTGGTGAAAATGAACCAGGATTTTGAAATAAATCTCATATGAGTTGGGATAAGAAGTTATCCCCACTTTCAACCTCAGGTGCTTCCAGTTTCCCGTTTGGGAATCACAGCGTCTTCGTCATTCCTATCAAACCATGGATTAATCACTTGTTGAGAAGTTTGATGTGGATACTAATTTGGAGAAAGACCCGGAAGTTGAATAAATCTCATAGGATTGGCGATGAAAGAAGTTATCCCACTTTCAAAATCAGTGTGATTCCAGTTTCCCAGTTTGGGAATAGCACAGCTTCTTCTTTGCGTTCCAATCACCAGGATAATCACTTTGTGAGAAGCTTTATTGAATACATAAAGTTGTGGAGAGCCCAAAGTTTTGATAAATCTCATCGGAGTTGGGACTGAGAAGTATCACCATTTCAAATCAGGTGATCCAGTTTCCCAGTTGGTAATAGCACAGCTTCATCGTGTCCAATGCAAACCAGGATGAATCACTTTGTGAGAAGCTTGATGTGGAATACATAAAATGGGTGGAGAATCACCAGGAAGTGAATAAATCTCATAGGAGTTGGATGAAGAAGTTATCCCACTTTCAAAATCAACAGGTGATTCAGTTTTCCCAGTTTGGGAATAGCACAGCTTCATCGTTGTTCCAATCAAACCAGGATGATCACTTTGTGAGAAGCTTGATTGGATCATAAAGTGGTGGAGAATCACCAGGAAGTGAATAAATCTCATAGGAGTTGGGAATGAAGAGTTATCCCACTTTCAAATCAGGTGATGTCCAGTTTCCCAGTTTGGAATAGCACAGCTTCATTCGTCGTTCCAATCAAACCAGGATGAAAATCACTTGTGAGAAGCTTGATTTGGATACATAAAGTGGTGGAGAATCACCAGGAAGTTGAATAAATCCATAGAGTTTGGATGAAGAAGTTATCCCACTTTCAAATCAGGTGATTCCAGTTTCCCAGTTTGGGAATAGCACAGCTTCAATCGTTGTTCCAATCAACCAGGATGAATCACTTTGTGAGAAGCTTGATTGGAATACATAAAGTGGTGGAGATCACCAGGAAGTTGAATAAATCTCATAGGAGTTGGGATGAAGAAGTTATCCCACTTTCAAATCAGGTGATTCCAGTATCCAGTTTGGGAATAGCACAGCTCATCGTCGTTCCAATCAAACCAGGATGAATCACTTTGTGAGAAGCTTGATTTGGATACATAAAGTGGTGGAGAATCACCAGGAAGTTGAATAAATCTCAGAGTTGGGTGAGAAGTTACCCCTTTTCAAATCAGGTGATTCCGTTTCCCATTTGGGAATAGCACAGTTTCTTCGTCGTTCCAATGAACCAGGATGGAATCCTTTGTCAGAAGCTTGATTTTGACACATAACGGGGTAGGAGAAGCCCAGGATGTTGAATAAATTCTCATATAAGTTGGGATAAGAAGTTTCCCCTTTCAAATCAGGTGATTCCATTTCCCATTTGGGAATAGGCACAGCTTCTTCTTCTTCGTCTTCCATTAAACCAGGATGAATCACTTTGTGAGACGTTTGGAATTGGACCATAAAGTGGTGGAGAAATGACAGGAAGTTGAATACAAATCTCATAGAGTTGGAGAGAAGTTTTCCCCTTCAATCTTCCGGTTGATTCCGTTTTCCCCCCAGTTTGGGAATAGCACAGCTTTCTTCTTCGTCGTTCCATCAAACCAGTATGAATCACTTTGGAGAAGCTTGATTTGAAGACATAAAGTGGTGAGAAATCACCAGGAGTGTGAATAAATCTCATAGGAGTTGGGATTAAGAGTTTCCCCTTCAATCAGGTGATTCCAGTTTTCCCAGTTTTTGGGATACACAGCTTCATCGTTGTTTCCATCAACCGGAGGATCACTTTGTGAATCTTGATTTGGAAAATAAAGTTGGTGGAGAATCACCAGAAGTTGAATAAATCTCATAGAGTTGGGATGAAGAAGTAGATCCACTTTCAAATAAGGTGATGTCCATTTTCCTTCCTCCCATTTGGGATTAGCCAGCTTCTTTCTTCTTCGTCGTTCCATGAAACAGATGAATCTCTTTGTGAGAATCTTGATTTGGATACATAAGGTTGGAGAATCACCAGGAAGGTAGAATAAGTCCTCATGGAGATGGGATGAAGAAGTTATCCCACTTTCAAATCAGGTGATTCCATTTCCCGTTTGGGAATACACACAGCTCCATCGTTGTTCCAAATCAAACCAGGTGAATCACTTTGTGAGAGCTTATTTTGGATACAGAAAGTGGTTGGAGATCCCCAGGAATTTGAATAAATCTCCTAGGAGTTGGGATCAAAGTTATCCCACTTTCAATCAAGGTGATTCCAGTTTCCCCATTGGAATAGCACAGCTTCATCATTCAATTCATCGTTGTTCCAATCAACCAGGTGAATCACTTTGTGAGAAGCTTGATTTTAATACATAAAGGTGGAGAATACCAGGAAGTGAATAAATCTCCATAGAGGTGGGAATGAAGGGTATCCCACGTTCACATCCGGTGATTCCTTCCAGTTTGGGGATAGCACAGCTTCATCATCTTTGTTCCCATCAAACAGGATGAATCCTTGTGGAAGCTGATTTGGATACATAAGTGGTTAGAATCACCAGGAAGTTGAATAATCTCATAGGAGTTGGGATAAAGTTATCCCACTTTCAACTTTCAATCAGGTTTTGATTCCACATTTCCCCCCAATTTTGGATAGCACGCTTCATCGTCGTTCCAATCAAACCAGGATGAAATTACTTTGTGAAGAAAGCTTGATTTGGATACATGAAAGTGGTGGAGAATCACCAGGAAGTTGAATAAATCCTCATAGGACGTGGGTATGAGAAGTTAATCCTACTTTCCAAATAAGGTATTCCAGTTTCTCCTCCCAATTTGGAATAGCACAGCTTCTCTTCGTCGTTCCATGAAACCAGGTAATCTCTTTGTGGGAAGCTTGATTTGGATACATAATGGTGGATAATCACCAGGATATAATAATCTCATATGAGTTGGGATGAAGAATTTTACCCCCCACTTTCAATCAGAAAGCCGCACACAGAGCAACAAAGTAAATCAGGCACACAGAGGACAGGGGCACGACAGGAGGCAAGGATCAAACAAGCACAGAGAAGAATGCAAGAGAGGCGGCAGCAAAACAGGCACAAGGAGCCAGTATTCAGAGTGCAGAAGAACAAGACAGGCAGAAAGAAGGGCAGAAAACACAACACAGCCCACAACAATTCATCAAGGAAAGCACGGAAGAGCATGGGGCACAGTACAACAAGGAGCAAAATCCGGTCACAGGCAAGGGCAAGGGGAGTCAGCACACAGCAGGGGGGACAGTCAGGGCAAGCATAAGCAGGGAGCACAGCGGAAGATCAAAGGCAGCAAAAGGCAAAGGAGAGGCAAAGACACAAAGCAAGCAGAGATACCAGAAGAGAGCAGCACAAGAGAAAGAAAGAGAGAACAGGTGATCCAGTTTCCCATTTTGGGATATCACAGCTTCAATCATCTTTGTTCCAATCAACCAGGATATCACTTTGTGAGAAGCTTATTTGGATACATAAAAGTGTGTGGAGAAATCACCAGGAATTGAATATCTCATAGGAGTTGCAAAAATAGTTATCCCACTTCAAATCAGGTGATTCCAGTTCCCTGTTGGGAATCAGACACAGCTTCTTTCTTCGTCGTCCAATGAAACCAGGATGAATCTCTTTGTAGAGAATCTTTTGATTTGGCACATAAAGTGGGGAGAAATACCGGATGTTGAATAAATCCATATAGTTTGGATGAAGAATTATCCCCTTTCAAATGAGGTGATTCCGTTTTCCTAGTTTGGAGAGCACGCTTCTTCTTTCTTTCGTCATTCCAATCAACCAGATATCACTTTGTGAAGCTTGATTTGGATACATAAAGTGGTGGATAATGACCAGTGAATTGAATAAATCTCATAGGCGGTTTGGCATGAAATAAGTTCTCCCACTTTCAATCAGGTTGATTCTCAGTTTCCCAGGTTGGGAATAGCACCTCTTCTTCGTCTGTTCCAATCACCATATGAACCTTTGTGAGAAGCTTGATTGAATACATAAAGTTGTGGAAGAATCACCAGAATTGAATAATCTCTAGGGTTGGGAATAAGAAGTTATCCCACTTTCAATCGTGATTCCCCCCCAGTTTCCCATTTGGGATCGCACAGCTTCATCGTTGTTCAATCAAACCGATGAATCACTTTGTGAGAAGCTTTATTTGATACATAAAGTGGTGAGAATCACAGAAGTTGAATAAATATCATAGGAGTGGGATGAAAAGTTATCCCACTTCAAAATCATGTGATTCCAGTATCCCAGTTTGGAAGAGCACCAGCTTCACTCGTTCCATCAACCAGGATGAATCACTTTTGTTGATAAGCTTGAATTTGGATACAGAAAGTGTGGGAGAATCACCAGGAAGTTGAATAAATCTCATAAGGAGTTGGGATGAAGAAGTTATCCTACGTTCTAAATAAAGTGATTCCAGTTTCCCAGTTTTTGGGAATAGCACAGCTTCTTCGTCGTTCAAATGAAAACCAGGAATGGAATATCTTGTGGGTAAGCTTGATTTGGGATCCATAAATGGTGGAGATCACCAGGAAGTAAATAAATCTCATAGGAGTGGGATGAGAAGTTATCCACTTCAAATCAGGTGATTCCAGTTTCCCATTTTGGGAATAGCACAAGCTTCATCGTTGTTCCATCAAACCAGGATGAATCACTTTTGTGAGAAGCTTGATTTTGGATACATAAAGTGGTGAGAATCACCAGGAAGTTGAATAAATCTCATAGAGTTGGGATGAAGAATTATCCCACTTTCAAATCAGGTGATTCCAGTTCCCCAGTTTGGGAATAGCACAGCTTCTTTCGTCGTTACAAATAAACCAGGTGAATTCTTTGTAAAAAGCTTGATTGTGGAGACATAAGTGATGGATATGACCAGAATTGATACACTCATAGGAGTTAGTATGAAGAAGTTCATCCCACGTCAAATCAGTGGTTCCAGTTTCCATTTTGGAATATCACAGCTTCTTCTCTCTTTTCTTTCTTTTCTGTCGTCGTTTCCATCAAAAACCGAGGATAATCACTGATTTGTGATACTCCTGAATTTAATAACATAACGTGGTGGAGATCCCCGGAAGTTTAATAAATCTCTAGGAGTTGGATGAAGAGTTATCCCCCACTTTCAAATCAGGTGATTCTTTTCCCGTTTGGAAAGCATAGCACAGCTTCTTCCTCGTTCCAATCAAACAGGATGAAACACACTTTGTGGAGAAGCTTGATTTGAATACATAAGTTGTTGAGAATCACCAGAAGTGAATAAAAAATTCATAGGATTGGATGAAGAAGTTATCCCATTTCAACTCAGGTGATTCCAGTTCCCAGTTTGGGAATAAGCACAGCTTCATCGTCGTTCCAATCAACACCAGGATGAATCAAGCCTTGTGTGAGAAGCTTGGTAGTTGGATACATAAAGTGGTGGAGAATCAGCCAGGAAAGTTGAAATTAAATCTCATAGGAGTGGGAATGAAGAAGTTATTCCTACTTTCAAATCAGGTGATTCAGTAGTTTCCCAGTTTGGGAATAGCACAGCTTTCTTCGTCGTTTCCCAAATGAAACCATGAATGAATCTCTTGTGAGAATCTTTTGATTTGGATACATAAAATGGTGTAGAATCACCAGGAAGTAGAATAGTCTCATAGGAGATGGGATGAAAAGTTAGCCCCACTTTCAAATCAAGTTGATTCCAGTTTCCCAGTTGGGAATAGCACACGTCTTCTCCGTCGTTCCGGAATCAAACCAGGATGAATCACTTTGTTAGAAGGAAGCTGGATTGGATACATAAAGTGGTGGAGAATAACCAGGAAGTTGAAATAAATCTCATAGGAGTTGGCGAAACGAAGTTATCCTACTTTTCAATCAGGTGATTCCAGTTTCCCCCAGTTTGGGAATAGCACAGCTTCAATTCTTCGTCGTTCAAATGAAACACCGGGATGAATCATCTTTGTGAGAAGCTGGATTTGGATACATAAAGTGGTGGAGATGACCATGAAGTTAGAAAAAATAAAATCTCATAAGGAGTTGGGATGAAGAAGTTAATCCCCACTTTCAATCAGGTGATTCCAGTTTCCCCCAGTTTGGAATAGCACAGCTTCTTCGTCGTTCCAATCAAACCAGGATGATCACTTTTGTGAGAAGCTTGATTTGGATACATAAAGTGGTGGAGAATCATGCCTAGGAATGTGAATAAATCTCAATAGGAGTTGTGATGAAAGAAGTTATCTCCACTTTCAAATCAGGTGATTTCCAGTTCCAGTGTGGGAATTCAACACGTCTTCGCGTTCCAATCCAACCAGGAAAACACTTTGTGATAAGCTTGATTTGAATACATAAAGTGGTGGAGAATACCAGGAATGAATAAATCTCATAGAGTTGGGATGAAGAAGTTATCCCACTTTCAATCAGTGATTCCGTTCCCAGTTTGGAATAGCACAGCGTCAACATCGTTGTTCCAATCAACCAGGATGAATCCACTTTGTGAGAGCTTGAGTTGGATACCTAAAGTGGTGTGATAATCACCAGAAGTTAATAAATATCATAGAGTGGGATGAAGCATTATCCTACTTTCATAAGGTGATTCAGTTTCCCAGTTTTGGAATAGCACAGCTCTCGTCGTTCAATGAAACCATGAATGAAGCCTCTTTGTGAGAAGCTGATTTGGATACAAGAAATGGTTGAGAATCACCATGAAGTAAGAATATCTCATAGGAATGGGATGAAGAAGTTATCCCACTTTCAATCAGGGTGATTCCAGTATCCAGTTTGGGAATAAGCACAGCTTCATTCGTCGTTCCAATCAAACCAGGATGAATCACTTTGTGAGAAGCTTGATTGATACATAAAGTGGGTGAAGAATCACCAGGAAGTTGAATAAATCTCATAAGGATTGGAGGTGAAGAAGTTATCCTAACTTTCAAATAAGTGATTCCAGTTTCCCAGTTTTTGGGAATAGCAACAGCGTCGTTCTTCGTCGTTCCAATGAAACCAGGATGAATCATCTTTGTAGGGAAGCTTCGATTTGGATACAATAAAAGTGGTGGAGAATCCCAGGAAGTAGAATAAATCTCATAGGATTGGGATGAAAGAAGTTTCCCACTTTCAAATCAGTTATTCCCAGTTTTCCAGTTTGAGGATAGCACAGCTTCATCGTTGTTCCAACAAACCAGGATGAATCACTTTGTGAGAAGCTTGATTTGGAGGATCCATAAAGGGGTGGAGCACCAGGAAGTTTGAATAAAAAATCTCAATAGGATTTGGCGAGAAGAATTTTCTCACTTCAAATCAGGTGATTCCAGTTTCCTCCCCCCAGTTTGGAATCACACGCTTCATCGTTGTGCCAACAAACCAGTATTGAATCACTTTGTGAGAACTGATATGGATATATAAAGTGGTGGAGTCACACCAGGAAGTTTGAATAAATCTCCATAGGATGGGATGAAGATTATCCTACTTTCAAATAAGGTGATTCCATTTCCCCATTGTGGGAATAGACAGCTTCTCTCTCCGCGGTCCTACAGATGAATCTCTCTTTGTGAGAATCTTGATTTGGGATCATAAAATGGTGGGATCCACCAGGAATAGAATAAGTCTCATATGAGATGGGATGAAGAATTATCCCAAAACTTTCAAAATCAGTGATTCCATTTTCCCAGTTTGGGAATACACAGCTTTTCGTCATTCCAATCAACCATGATGAATCACTTGTGAGAAGCTTGAGTTGGATACATAAAGTGGTGGAGAATCACAGGAAGTTGAATAAATCTCATAGGAGTTGGGATGAAGAAGTTATCCCACTTCAAATCAGGGATTGCCAGTTTCCTCACAGTTTGGGAATAGCACAGCTCCATTCATTCGTCTTCAATCAAACCAGGATGAAATCACTTGTAGAAGGAAGCGTGATTGGAATACATAAAGTGGTGGAGAATCACCAGGAAGTTGAATAAATCTCATAGGAGTTGGGATGAAGAAGTTATCCCACTTTCAAATCAGGTGATTGCCAGTTTCCAGTTTGGGAATAGCACAGCTCATTCGTCGTTCAAATCAAACCAGGATGAATCAACTTTGTGATAAGCTTGAGTTGGATACATAAAGTGGTGGAGAATCACCAGGAAGTTAGAATAAATCTCATAGTAGGGGAAAAACAATTGGGATTACTAAGTTATCCTACTTTCAATAAGGTGCTTCAGTTCCCAGTTTGGAATAGCCCAACGCTCTTCTTTCGTCGTTCCAATGAAACATGTTGAATCTCTTTGTGGGAAGCTTATTGTATACATAAAATGGGAGAATCACCAGGAATAGATAAATCTCATAGGGAGTTTGGATGAATAAGTTATCCCACTTTCAATCATGTTGATATTCCAGTTTCCCCAGTTTGGGAAAGGCACAGCTCAATCGTTGTTCCACTAAACCAGATGAATCACCACTTTTGTGAGAAGCTTGATTTGGATACATAAAGTGTGGGCAATCACCATATTGAATCATCTCAATAGTAGTTGGGCGAAAAGAGTTATACATCCACTTTCAAATCATGTGATTCCATTTCCCCGTTTGGGAATAGCACACTTCCTTCGTCTTCCCATGAAACATGATGAATCTCTTGGGAGAAGCTGATTTGGAGTACTAAAGTGGTGGAGAATGACCATGAAGTTGAATAAATCCATAGGAGTTGGGATGAAGAAGGGGTATCCCACTTCAAATCAGGTGCATTCCAGTTTTCATTCCCAAGTTTGGAATAGCACAGCTTCGTCGTACGTTCCAATCAACCAGGATGAATCACTTTGTGAGAAGCTTGATTTGAATACATAAAGTGTGGAGAATCACCCGAGTTGAATAAATCTCATAGGAGTTGGATGAAGAAGTTATCCCCCACTTTCAACTCAGGTGATCCAGTTCCCAGTTTGGGATACCACATTTCTTGCTTCGTCTTTCCAATGAACCATGATAATCTCTTTGTAAGAAGCTTGATTTTGACACATAAGTGGTTAGACTGACCAGGAGTTGAATAATCGCATAGGATTGGGATGAAGAAGTTATCCGCACTTTCAAATAGTGATTCCATTCCCATTTTGTAAGCACAGCTTCTTCTTCGTCATTCCAATAAACCAGATATCACTTTGTAGAGCTTGAGTTGGATACTAAAGTGGTGGATAATTGACCAGAAAGTTGATAAATCTCATATATTGGAATGAGAAAGTTATCCACTTTCAATAGTGATTCCAGTTTCCCAGTTTGGAATGCATAGCACATCTTCTTTCTCTTCTTCCATTCAAACCATGATGAAACATTTGTGAGAACTTGATTTGAATACCTAAGTGTGGAGATCACAGAAGTTAATTAATCTCATAGGAGTTGGGATGAAGAAGTTATCCCACTTCAAATCAGGATGTCCATTTTTCCCCATTTGGGATGCACAGCTTTCATCGTTGTTCCAAATCAAACCATGATGAATCACTTTGTTAGAAGTTAGTTGGGATACATAAAGTGGTGGGCGATCACCAGTAGTTGAATACATCTCATGGAGTTGGGATGAAAGAAGTTATCCTACGTTTTCACAATAGGGTGATTCCAGTTTCCTCCCTCCTTCCCAGTTTGGGAATCGCACAGTTCTTCGTCGTCCACCATTAAACCATTATGAATCTCTTTGGAAGAAGCTTGATTTGGATACATAAAATGGTGGAGAACACCAGGAATTCGATAATTCTCATGGATAGGATGAAGAAGTTATCCCACTTTCAAATCAGGATTCCATCCAGCTTCCCCGTTTGGAAGAGCCCAGCTTCATCGTTGTTCCAATCAAACAGGATGAATCACTTTGTGAGAATCTTGATTTGGGATACATAATGTGGAGAATCACCATGAACGTTGAATAATCCCATAGGAGTTGGCGGACAAGAAGTTATCCTACTTTCAATCAGGTGATTACAGTTTCCCCGTTTGGGAATACACAGCTTCTTCGTCGTTTTCCAATGAAACCAGGATAATCTCTTTGTGAGAAGCTGATTTGGTACTAAAGTGTTGGAGAATGACCAGTAAGTTGATAAATTCTAGAGTTGGATGAAGAGGTAGCCCACTTCAAATCAGTGATTCCCAGTTTCGTCCCCAGTTTTGGAATAGCACAGCTTCTTCGCTTCCAATCAAACCAGGATGAATCACTTGTGAGAAGCTTAGATTTGAATAAATAAAAGTGGTGGAGAATCACCATGCGAGGTTAATACATCCAGTAGATTTGGAGAAGAATTTCCTCACTTCAAATCAGGTGATTCCCAGTTTCCCGTTTGGGAATAAGGCACAACGCGCTTCATCGTTGTTCCAATCAAACCAGGATATCATTTTGGGAAGCTTGATATGGATTATAAAGGGGTGGAGAATCACCAGGAAGTTGAAAATAAATCTCATAGGATTTGGGATTAATAATTAATCCTACTTTCAAAAAGTGTTGTCCATCCATTTCCCATTTTGGGAATAGCAACAGCTTCTTCGTCGTTTCCTTAAACCATGATGACTCTCTTTGTGAGAAGCGTGTTTTGGATACATACAATGGTGGAGAATCACCATGCAGTAAATGTCCTCTTGAGATGAATGCAAATAAATTATCCCCACTTTCAAATCAGTGATTCCCAGTTTCCTCCCCGTTTGGGGAAATAGCACAGCTTCATATCAATCGTTGGTCATCAACCAGGTAGAATCCCTTGTTAGAAGCTTGATTTGTGGATACATAAAGTGGTGGAAATCACCAGAAGTTGCTAATCTCAGAGATTGCGAAAAGAAGTTATCCCATTTCAAATCAGGTGTTCATTTCCCATTTTGGGAATGCATCAGCTCTTCCTCGTTCCAATGAAACCAGGATGATGAATTCTTGCGAGAAAGCTGATTTGGATACATAAAGTGGTGAGATCACCAGGAATGAATAATCTCAGGGAGTTGGGCTGAAATTATCCCACTTCAAATCATGTGATTCCATATCCCAGTTTGGGAATAGCCCAGCTTCAATCATTCATCGTCGTTCCATCAACACTCAGGATTATCACTTTGTGAGAAGCTTGAATTTGGACATAAAGTGGGGAGAATCACCAGGAATTTACTCATCTCAAAGGGTTGGATGAAGAAGTTAGCCTACTTTCAAATAAGGTGATTCAGTTTCCCAGTTTGGGAATAGCACAGCTTCTTCGTCTTTTCCATAAACCAGATGAATCTCTTGTGTAAGCTTTGATGTGATCCTAAAAAATTGTGGAGAATCCCCATGAAGTAGAATAATCTCATAGAGTTGGGATGAAGAATTATCCCACTTTCAAATCGGTGAATTCCAGTTTCCCTTTTGGGATAGCACACGTCATCGGTTGTTCCAATCAAACAAGGATGAATCACTTTGTGGAATCTTTGATTTGGATACAAAAGGTGTGGAGAATCCCAGGAAGTTGAAAAATCCATAGTGTTGTGCGAAAATAAGTTATCCCCACTTTCAAATCAGGTGATCCATTCCAGTTTGGGAATAGCCACCGCTTTCTTCGTTCGTTCCAATGAAACCAGATAAATATCTTTGGTGAGAATCTTGTTTGGATACTAGTGGTGAAATGACCAAGGAAGTTGAATAATCTCATTAGATTGGGATGAAAAGTCTCCACTTTCACATCAGGTGATTCCCATTTCCAGTTGGGAAAAATCACACTTCTTTCTGTCTTTCCAATCAACCAGATGAATCACGTCCTTTGTGAGAACTTGTTTGAATACAAAAATTGTTGGAAATCACCAGGAAGTTGACTAATCTCATAGGAGTTTTGGGAATGAGAAGTTATCCCACTTTCAATCAGTTGATTTCCCGTTTCCCCATTTGGAATAGCACATTTCTTTCTGAGACCTTTCCAATGAACCCCGGATGAATCTCTTTAGAACTTGATTTGGACAATAAATGGTGGAGAATGACCAGGAATTTGAATATCTCAGAGGAGTTGTAAAGTTATCCCAACTTTGTCAATCAGTTGATTCCCGTTTTTCCCAGTTTTGGAATAAGCACAGCTTCTTCTTCGTCGTTCAATCAACCATGATGAATCACTTTGTGAGAAGCTTGATTTGATACATAAAGTGGTGGAGAATGACCCCAGGAGTGAATAAATTCTCAGAGGATTAGGATGAGAGTTATCCCAACTTCAAATCAGTTAATTCCAGTTCCCGTTTGGGAAGAGCACAGCTTCTTCGTCGTTCCAATCAAACCAGGATGAATCACTTTGTGAGAAAGCTTGATTGGATACATAAAGTGGTGGAGAATCACCAGGAAGTTGAATAAATCTCATAGGAGTTGGGATGAAGAAGTTATCCCACTTTCAAATCAGGTGATTCCAGTTCCCAGTTTGGTGATATCACAGTTTTTTCTTCGTCCGTTCCAATTAACCCAGATAAATCTCTTGTAGAAGCTTGATTGGACACGAAAGTGTGGAATACCATGATGTTAATAAATCTCATAGAGTGGAGAAAAGTTCTTCCACTTTCAAATCAGGTGATTCCCGTTTCGTCCCATTTTGTGACTACACATCTTCTTTCGTCATTCCATCACACCAGGATGATCCATTGTGAGAAGCTTGATTTGGATACCTAAATGGGAGAATGCAGGAAGTTTGAATAATTCTCATAGAGTTGGGATGAAGAGTTTCCCATTTTTGTCTTTCAAATCGTGATTCCAGTTTCCCTTTTGGGGATGCACGCTTCTTCGTCGATTCCAAATCAACCAGGATGAAACACTTGTGAGGAACTTGCTTGAAATACATAAAGTGGTGAGAATCACCAGTAAGTTTGAATAAATCTCATAGATTGGGAATGAAGAGTTATCCCCCTTCAATCAGGTGATCCAGTTTCCCATTTGGGAATATCACAGCTTCTCGTTGTTCCAATCAAACCAATGAATGAATCACTTTTGTGAGAAGCTTGAGTTGGATCATAAGGTGAGGAATCACCAAAGTTGAATAACCTCCATATGAGTTTGGATGAAGAGTTCTCCTACTTTCAATAAGTTCTTTCCAATTCCCCGTTTTGGGATAGCCAGCTCTCTCTTCCAATTAAACCATGAGTAAGCTCTTTGTGAAAGCTTTATTTGGATACATAAAATGGTGGAGAATCACCAGGAAGTAAATCATCTCCATAGATGAGTGATTAAGACGTTATCCCACTGTAAATCATGATTTCCTCCAGCTCCCAGTTTGGGATACAAGCACCTCACAGCTTCATCGTTGTTCCAATCAAACCAGGATGAAACACTTTGTGAGAAGCTTGATTGGATATCCATAAAGTGGGGAGAATCACCATGAGTTTGAATAAATCTCTATGCATTTGGCGACAGAATTATCCTACTTTAATCAGGTGATTCCCATTCCCAGTTTGGAAGGCACTACACAGCTTCTTACGTCGTTCTTGAAACCAAACCAGATGATCTCCTTTGTGAGAAGCTGCTTTATTTGGATACATAAAGTGGGGGAGAATGACCAGGAAGTTGAATACATCTCATAGAGTTTGTATAGAGAGTTACCCACTTTCAATCAGGTGATTCCAGTTTCCCCTCCAGTTGGGAATTCACAGCTTCTCTTCGTCCATTCCAAATCAAACCGATGACTCCCTTGTGAGAAGCTTGGATTTTAATACATAAAGTGGTGGAGAATCACCAGAAGTGTGAATAAAAATCTCATAGGAGTGGGATGAAGAAGTTAGCCCACTTTCAATCAGGTGATTCCGTTTCCATTTGGGACTATCAACAGTTTTCTTCGTCGTTCCAATGAAACCAGGATGAATCTCTTGTGAAGAAGCTTGATTTGGCACTAAAGTGGTGGAGATATGACCTAATTTTGAATAAATCATCATAGGAGTTGGGATAAGAAGTTATCCCACTTTCAAATCAGGTATTCAGTTTCCCATTTGGGAATAGCACAGCTCTTCGTCATTCCAATCAAACCAGGATGAATCACTTTTTGGAATTCTTGGATTTGGATACATACAGTGGTGGAAAATGACAGGAGTTAATACATCCATAGGAGTTGGGAGAGAATTATCCCACTTCAATCAGTATTCCATTTCCCAGTTTGGGAATTCACCGCTCTTCGTTCGTTCATCAACAGATGATCACTTTGTTTGAGAATCTGATTTGAATAATAAAGTGTGGAGATCCCAGGAGTTGAATTAATCTCATAGGATTGATGAAGAAGTTATCCCACGTTCACATCAGTGAATCCCATTTTCCCAGTTTTGGGAATAGCCCGTTTCTTCGTCGTTCCAATGATCCATGATGAATCTCTTTGGAGAGCTTGATTTGGACACATACAATGTTGGAGATGACCAGGATGTTGAATATCTCTCGGAGTTGGGATGAAGAGTTTCCCACTTTCAAATCAGGTGATTCCCAGTTTCCCCCCTCCCATTTGGGGAATACACAGTCTTCTGTCATTCCAATCAACCGGATGAATCCACGTTGTGAGAAGCCTTGATTGGATACATAAAGTGGTGGGAATACCAGGAAGTTGAATAATCTCATAGGAGTTGGGATGAAGAGTTATCCCCCTTTCAATCAGTGATTCCAGTTGCCCAGTTTGGGAATAGCACAGCTCTTCGTCTCCCACCCCAATCACCCAAGATGAAACATTTGTGAGAATCGTTGATTTGATACATAAAGGGGTGAGATCACCATGACGTTGAATAATCCATAGGAGTTTGGATGAAGAAGTTATCCCCCTTTCAACAATCTGTGATTCCAGTTTCCTCCCTTTGGGAATAGCACAGCTTCATCTTTGTTCCATCAAACAGATGATCAAAATCACTTTGTGAGATGATAAGCTGAGTGGATACATAAAGTGTGAGAATCACCAGGAGTTTGAATAATCTCATAGGAGTTGGGATTAAGAAGCTTATCATCTACGTTCAATTTCAATAATTTGATTCCATTTCCCAGTTTGATAGCACGCTTTCTTCGTCTTTCCAATAACCCATGATGAATCTCTTTGTGAAAGCTTGATTTGATCATAAACGGTGGAGAATCACCAGGACTAGAAAAAGTCGCATAGTAGATGGAGAAGAAGTTAATCCCACTTCAAATCAGGTGATTCCCAGCTTCCCCGTTTGGGAATAGCACCGCTTCATTCATCGTTGTTCCAATAAAACCACAAACCAGGATGAATCACTTTGTGAGAAGCTGATTTGGATCCAACAGTGTTGGAAATACCAGAAGTTGAATAATCCATAGGAGTTGGCGAAAGAAGTTATCCTACTTCAAATCAGGTGTTCCAGTTTCGCCCATTTTGGGACTAGCACAGCTTCTTCTCGTTCCAATGAAACCAGATGAATCTCTTTGTGAGAACTTGATTTTGATACATCAAGTGGTGAGACTACCAGGAGGCAAATAAATCTCATAGGATTGGGATACGAGGTTATCCCACTTTCAATCGGGGGATTCCAGTTTCCCCCCCCCAGTTTTGGAATAGCACAGCTTCTTCGTCGTTCCAATCAACAGGATGAATCACTTTGTTGATAGCTTGATTGATACAAAATGGTGGAGAAATCACCAGGAAGTGAATACATCTCATAGGATTGGGATGACGAGTTATCTCACTTTCAAATCAGGTGATTCCATTTTCCCAGTTTTGGGAATAAGCACGCTTCATCGTTGTTCCAATCAAACACCATGTGAATCACTTGTGAAAGCTGATATGGATATATACAGTGGTGAGCATCACCATGATTGAATAAATCTCATAGGAGTTGGGAATGAAGAAGTTATCCTACTTCAATAAGGGTGAGTCCAGTTTCCCATTTTGGAATTAGCACAGCTTCTTCTTCGTCGTTCCAATGAACCATGATGAAATCTCTTTGTGAGAATTTCTTGAATTTGGATCCATAAAATGGTGGAGAATCCCATGAATTAGAATAAGTCTCATAGGAGATGGGATTGAAAAGTATCCCACTTTCAATCAGGTGATTCCAGTTTCCCCCAGTTTGGGAATAGCACAGCTTCAATCGTTGTTCCAATCAACCATATGAATACTTGTAGAAGTTTGATTTGGATAGACATAAATTGTGAGATCACCAGGAAGTTGATAAATCCATAGGAGTTGGCGAAAAGAAGTTATCCCACTTTTCAATCCGGTGCTTCTCCAGTTTCCCAGTTTGGAATATCAAGCTTTCTTCGTCGTTCCATGAAACCAGGATGGAATCTCTTTGTTGAGAAGCGGATTTGGATACATAAAGTGGTGGAGATCACCAGGAAGTGTGAATAAAATTCTCACTAGGAGTTGGGCAATGAAGAAGTTATCCCACTTTCAAATCATGTGATTCCAGTATCCCAGTTTGGGAATAGCACAGCTTCATCGTCGTCAATCCACCAGGATGACTCACTTTGTGAGAAGCTGATTTTGGATACATACAGTGGTGGCGATCACCGAGTTGAATAAATCTCATAGTAGTTGGATGAAGAAGTTTATCCTACTTGCAAATAGGTGATTCCAGTTTTCCCAGTTTTTGGGAATAGCACAGTCTTCTTTCGTCGTCCCAATGAAACCAGGCATGATCTCTTTGTGGGAAGCTTGATTTTTGGATACAGAAATTGGGGATAACACCCATGAAGTAAATAAATCTCATAGGAGTTGGGATGACTAATTATCCCACTTTCAACAGGTGATTCCGTTTTTCCAGTTGGGATAGCACAGTCTTATCGTTGTTCCAATCCAACCATGATTAAATCACTTTGTGAGAAGCTTGATTTGGATACATAAATGGGTGGATAATCACCAGGAAGTTGAATCAATCTCATAGGATTTGCGAAAAGAAGTTATCCCCATTTCAAATCAGTTGTTCCCTTTCCCAGTTTGGGATACAATCAGCTCTTTCGTCGTTCCAATGAAACCAGATGAAATCCTTTGTGAGAAGCTTGATTGGATACATAAAGTGGGAGAATACAGAATTTGAATAAATCTCAAGAGTTGGGATAAGAGGTAAATCCCCTTTCAATCAGGTATTCCTCCATTTTCCCATTTGGGAATATCACAGCTTCTTTCGTCGTTCAATCAAACCAGATGAATCACTTTGTGAAAGCGTATTTGAATACATAAAGTGGTGAGAATCCCAGCGTTGAAATAAAATCTCATTGAGTTGTGATGAAAGAATATCCCACTTTAAATCAGGTGATCCATTTCCCAGTTTGGGAATAGCACAGTTTTTTCTTCGTCGTTCATAACCAGGATGATCTCTTTGTAAAGAACTTGATTTGGACCATAAGTGGTGGAGAATGACAGATGGTGAATTACTCTCATAGGAGTGGGGATGCAAAAAGTTATCCCCAATTTCCAATCAGTGATTCCAGTTTCCCCCAGTTTGGGAAAAGCCAGCTTCTCTTTCTTCCGTCATTTCCAATCAAACCAGGTGATCACGTTGTGAGAAAGCTTGATTTGGATACATAAAGTTGTGAGAAATGACCCGGAAGTTTTTATAAATCTCATGAGTTGGGATGAAGAAATTATCCCACTTTTCAATCAGGTGATTTCCAGTTTCCGCAGTTGGGATAGCACATACCGCTGCACCAGCTTCTCTTCGTCGTTCCAATCAAACCAGGAGAACACTTTGTGAGAACTGTTTGAATACTAAAGTGGTGGAGAATCACACCCATGAAGTTGAATAACTCTCATAGGAGTTTGGGATGAAGAAAGTTAATCCCCACTTTCAAATCAGGTTATTCCAGTTTCCCAGTTGGGAATAGCACAGCTTCATCTCGTTGTTTCCAATCAAACCAGGAATCACTTTGTGCAATCTTGAGTTGGATACATAAGTGGTGGAGAATCACCAGGAAGTTGAACCATCTCATAGGAGTTTGGGATGAAGAAGTTATCCTACTTTCAATAAGGTATTCCATTTTCCCATTTTGGGATAAGCACACATCTTCTTCGTCTTCCAATGAAACCATGATAATTTCTTTTGTGAACTTGATTTGGATACATAAAAGGTGGAGAATCAACAGGAAGTAGAACTAAGTCTCATATGAGATGGGATGAAGAATTAATCGCCCACTTTCACAAATCATGTGATTCCAGCTTCCCGTTTGGGATCGCACAACCATCGTTGTTCCACAATCAACCAGGA
>JAATWR010000806.1:0-55170 GCA_018703725.1 Brassica juncea
CCGGTGCCTCACCTCGTTGATCAGCAGAGTATGTAATTGAGGGAGTGGCATTTATGCAAATAAAAAAATATTGTCATTTTTTTGAATTTCTTTTCTCTCAAATTTTGTAGGTTAACCGCGCCTACGAAAATATTGATTTTCGTTGAATGCTCTATATACCTAATCTTTAGCTCCTTTAGTGTTGTTTAAATTTATTTACCACATTCTACATTTTTTTAAAAGTTTCTAAACTATCTTCAAGGTACATGTAATCATTCTAGATTTTTAACAATTAAATTCTGTTGAAATTCCAAATACTGCTTAAATAATTAGACCTAACCACTATAAAATCCCTATTATCTAGAGAAACCGAGACAACAAACGTTCCTAACCCCTTTGATCATCCTAATATGTAATGGAGGATGCATTATGCAATAAACAATCTTGTCATATTTTTTGATTTTCTCTCAAATTTTGTAGTTAACCCTTACAAAATATTGAGTTTTTTTTAATGCTCTATAGACATAACTTAATCTCTTAGTTTATTTTAAAATTATTTAACCCATTATACCTTTATTAGTAAAGGTTTCTAAACTATCTTTCTTCAAGGACATGTCATAATTCTATTTTTAAACATTAATATTTAGTTGAAATTCATATACTTTCTTAAATAATTAAGACTAACCACTATAAATAACTAATATCTAGAGAACCAGACAACAAAACGTTCCTAGACCTCTTTGATCATCATAATATGTAAGTTGAGGATGCATTAATGCAATAAAACAATATTTTTTCATATTTTTTTGAATTTCTCTCAAAAAATTTGTATTTTACCCCTACGAATATTGAGTTTTTGCGTTAAATGAGCTATATACATTCTTTACGCTCTTTAATGTTGATTAAATTGATTTAACCACATTCTTAGCTACATTTGTATTAAAAGATTCTAACTATCTTCAAGTTACAGTACATCATTCTAATTTTTAACGATTAATTAGTTGAATCATATAGCTGCTAATAATTAGACCTAACCAATATAAATCACTATTATCTAGAGAACCAAGAGAGCAAACCAACCGTCCTACCTCTTTGCTCATCATAATCTGTGTTGGAGGTTGCATTTTAAGGCATAAAAAATATTATCATATTTTTTTTAATTTCTCGCAAAATTTGTAGGTTACCCCTACGAAAATGTGAGATTTTTCGTTAAATGCTCTATATACATAATCTTATACTCTTTAGTTGGTTAAATTTATTTAACACATTCTACATGTTTATTAAAAGGTTTTCTAAACTAGCTTTCAAGGTACATGTACATCATTCTAATTTTAAAACAATTAATTTAGTTGAAATTCACATACTGCTTAAATAATTAGACTAACCACTATAAAATCACTATTATCTGAGAAACAGAGACAACAAACGTTCCTAACAATTTGATCATCATAATATGTAAGTGGATCCATTATATGCGATAAAGGACGAATATTGCAATTTTGAATTTCTCTCAAAATTTGTAGGTTACACCCTACGAAATATTGAATTTTTTTCGTTAAAAAATGCTCTATATACATAATCTTTATACTCTTTAGTGTTGTTTAAATTTATTTAACCACATCAACATTTTTTTTAAAAGGTTCTAAACTACTTTTCAAGGTACATGTACATCATTCTAATTTTTACAATTAATTTAGTTTACAATTCATATACTGCTTAAATAATTAGACTAACCACTCTCAAATCACTAATTATCTAGAGAACAGAGCAACAAACTTCCTCACCTCTTTTATCATCATAATATGTAAGTGGAGTATGCATTTTATGCAATAAAACAATATTGTCATATTTTTTGAATTTCGTCCCAAACTTTGTAGGTTTAAACCCCTACGAAAATATTGAGTTTTTCGTTAAATGATCTATATACATAATCTTACGCTCTTTAGTGTTTTTTTAAAATTATTTAACCACATTCTACTTTTGTATTAACAGATTTCTAAACTGACTTTCAAGTACATGTACGATCATTCTAATTTTACACATTAAATTTAGAGTTGAAATCATATCTGCTAAATAATTCGACTACAACTATAAAACACTATTATCTAAGAAACAGAGACAACGAACGTTCCTACCTCTTTGATCAGTCATAATATGTAGGGGAGGATGCATTTAATGCAATAAACATATTGTTCAAAATTTTTTGCATTCTCGTCAAATTTTAGGTTTACCCCCTACAAAATATGAGTTTTTTCGTTCAATCTCTATAATACATCATCTTATACTCTTTAGTGTTGTGTTAAAATTTATTTTAACACATTCTTACATTTGTATAAAAGGTTTCTTCTTAACTATCTTCAGGTACATGGTACATCATTCTAATTTGTACTAACCATTAATTTAGTTGAAATTCATGTCCTGACTTGCTTAAATACTTAAGACTAACCACTATCAAATCACTATTATCTAGAGAAATACAGAGACAACAAACGCTTTCCTAACCATTTGATCATCCATAATATGTAATGCATATGCAATTTATGCACTAAAACAATATGTCATATTTTTTGATTTCTCTGGCAAAATTTTGTAGGTTAACCCCTACGCAAATATTGAGGTTTTCGTTAAATGCTTTAGATACATAATCTTAGACTCTTTAGTTATTGGTTTAAAATTATTAAAAACCACATTATCATTGTATTAAAAGTTTTCTAAACTAATCTATATCAGGGTACATGGTACATCATTCTAATTTTTAACAATTAAATTTTAGTTGAAATTCATATACTCTTTACAATAAGGGAGTTAGACTAAGTAACCACTATAGAAAATAACTATTATTTAAGAAAAGAGAACAACAAACGTTCCTAACCTCGTTTGATCCAAAGATTTAGTGGAGGAGCAATTCTGCAATAAAGACGCGATAATATTTCATATTTTTTTGAATTTCTCTCAAAAAAATTGTAAGTTTCCCCCATAAGAAAATATTGAGTTTTTGTTAACTATCTATGTACATAATCCCTTACTCTCTTTAGTGTTTTTTTTTGTAACTTATTTGGAGACCACATAATCTAATTTTTTTTTTTTCTTACGATTTTTTATTAAGAAGGTTTCTAAAACTATCTTTCACGTACATGGTCCAATACATTCTAAATTTTTAACAATTAATTTTTAGTTGAAATTCTGATCGCGTAAATGAATTAGGCTAACCACTAAAAATCACTATTATCTAGAGACACACAGCAACAACGTTCCAACCTCTTTGATCCATCATACTATTGTAAGTGAGATGCATTTAATCAATAAACGAATTTGTAAAAATTTTTGACTTTCTTCCTCTCAAAATTTGTAGGTTAAAACCCCTACGAAAATATTGAGTTTTTCGTTAAATGCTCTATATACATAATCTTTTACTCTTTTAAGTGGTGTTTTAAAAAATTTTTACAAACTCACATTTATAATTTGTATTAAAAGGTTTCTAAACTATATTTCAAGGTAATGTCATCATTCTAAATTTTTAACAATAATTTAAGTTTTAAATTCATATATGCTTAAATAGTCGACTAACCAACATAAATCACTATTATCTAGAGAAACAAGTGACGAAAAACGTTCCTAACCTCTTTGACATCTAATATGTTAGTGGAGGATGCAAGTATCAATAAACAATATTGTCATATTTTTTGGATTTATCTCAAAATTGTAGGTTAACCCCTACGCAAATATGATTTTTCGTTAAAATGCTCATATACATAATCTTTACTCTTTAGTGTTGTTTAAAGTAGGTACCACATTATAAATTTTGTATTAAAAGGTTTCTAAACTATCTTCAAGGTACATGTACATCCATTCTAATTTTTAACAATTAATTAGGTTGAAATTCATATACTGCTAGATAAGGTAATTAGACTAACCCATATATTGTAACAGGTGTATCTAGAGAAACCGGATGACAACAAACCGGTTCCTAACCTGCTTTGATCATCATAGTAGGTAAGGGGAGATGCATTTAATGCAATATAAACAGAGTTGCAGTATTTTTTGAATTTCTCTCAAAATTTGTAGGTTTACCCCTACGAATATATTAGTTCTTTCGTTAAATGATCTTATACATAATCTTCAACGCTCTTAGTGGTTTTTATTAAGATTATTTAACCCCATTCTCAATTTGTATTAAAAGATTTCTAACTATCTTCAGTACATGTACATCATTCTATTTTTAACAATTACTTTAGTTGAAATTCATATACTGTCTTAATATAGATGTGTGTGTGTGTGTGCACGAAAAAATCACGGTGATGTAGTGCGTAAGAAAGAAAGAGACGGACGAAAACGTTCGCTAACCGTCTTGTTGATCGATCATAGGTGATATGGTGTAAGTTGAGGATGCATTTATGCAATAAAAAAATATTGTCATATTTTTTGAATTTCTCTCAAAATTTGTAGGTTAACCCCTACGAAAATATTGAGTTTTTCGTTAAATGCTCTATATACATAATCTTATACTCTTTAGTGTTGTTTAAAATTATTTAACCACATTCTACATTTTTTAAAAGGTTTCTAAACTATCTTTCAAGGTACATGTACATCATTCTAATTTTTAACAATTAATTTAGTTGAAATTCATATACTGCTTAAATAATTAGACTAACCACTATAAAATCACTATTATCTAGAGAAACAGAGACAACAAACGTTCCTAACCTCTTTGATCATCATAATATGTAAGTGGAGGATGCATTATGCAATAAAACAATATTGTCATATTTTTTGAATTTCTCTCAAAATTTGTAGGTTAACCCCTACGAAAATATTGAGTTTTTTTAAATGCTCTATATACATAATCTTATACTCTTTAGTGTTTTTAAAATTATTTAACCACATTATACATTTATTATTAAAAGGTTTCTAAACTATCTTTCAAGGTACATGTACATCATTCTAATTTTTAACAATTAATTTAGTTGAAATTCATATACTGCTTAAATAATTAGACTAACCACTATAAAATCACTATTATCTAGAGAAACAGAGACAACAAACGTTCCTAACCTCTTTGATCATCATAATATGTAAGTGGAGGATGCAATTATGCAATAAAACAATATTGTCATATTTTTTGAATTTCTCTCAAAATTTGTAGGTTAACCCCTACGAAAATATTGAGTTTTTCGTTAAATGCTCTATATACATAATCTTATACTCTTTAGTGTTGTTTAAAATTATTTAACCACATTCTACATTTGTATTAAAAGGTTTCTAAACTATCTTTCAAGGTACATGTACATCATTCTAATTTTTAACAATTAATTTAGTTGAAATTCATATACTGCTTAAATAATTAGACTAACCACTATAAAATCACTATTATCTAGAGAAACAGAGACAACAAACGTTCCTAACCTCTTTGATCATCATAATATGTAAGTGGAGGTGCATTTGCAATAAAAAATATTGTCATATTTTTTGAATTTCTCTCAAAATTTGTAGGTTAACCCCTACGAAAATATGAGTTTTTCGTTAAATGCTCTATATACATAATCTTATACTCTTTAGTGTTGTTTAAAATTATTTAACCACATTCTACATTTTATTAAAAGGTTTCTAAACTATCTTTCAAGGTACATGTACATCATTCTAATTTTTAACAATTAATTTAGTTGAAATTCATATACTGCTTAAATAATTAGACTAACCACTATAAAATCACTATTATCTAGAGAAACAGAGACAACAAACGTTCCTAACCTCTTTGATCATCATAATATGTAAGTGGATGCATTATGCAATAAAACAATATTGTCATATTTTTTGAATTTCTCTCAAAATTTGTAGGTTAACCCCTACGAAAATATTGAGTTTTTCGTTAAATGCTCTATATACATAATCTTATACTCTTTAGTGTTGTTTAAATTATTTAACCACATTCACATTTTTTAAAAGGTTTCTAAACTATCTTTCAAGGTACATGTACATCATTCTAATTTTTAACAATTAATTTAGTTGAAATTCATATACTGCTTAAATAATTAGACTAACCACTATAAAATCACTATTATCTAGAGAAACAGAGACAACAAACGTTCCTAACCTCTTTGATCATCATAATATGTAAGTGGAGGATGCATTATGCAATAAAACAATATTGTCATATTTTTTGAATTTCTCTCAAAATTTGTAGGTTAACCCCTACGAAAATATTGAGTTTTTCGTTAAATGCTCTATATACATAATCTTACTCTTTAGTGTTTTTAAAATTATTTAACCACATTCTACATTTGTATTAAAAGGTTTCTAAACTATCTTTCAAGGTACATGTACATCATTCTAATTTTTAACAATTAATTTAGTTGAAATTCATATACTGCTTAAATAATTAGACTAACCACTATAAAATCACTATTATCTAGAGAAACAGAGACAACAAACGTTCCTAACCTCTTTGATCATCATAATATGTAAGTGGAGGATGCATTATGCAATAAAACAATATTGTCATATTTTTTGAATTTCTCTCAAAATTTGTAGGTTAACCCCTACGAAAATATTGAGTTTTTCGTTAAATGCTCTATATACATAATCTTATACTCTTTAGTGTTGTTTAAAATTATTTAACCACATTCTACATTTGTATTAAAAGGTTTCTAAACTATCTTTCAAGGTACATGTACATCATTCTAATTTTTAACAATTAATTTAGTTGAAATTCATATACTGCTTAAATAATTAGACTAACCACTATAAAATCACTATTATCTAGAGAAACAGAGACAACAAACGTTCCTAACCTCTTTGATCATCATAATATGTAAGTGGAGGATGCAATTATGCAATAAAACAATATTGTCATATTTTTTGAATTTCTCTCAAAATTTGTAGGTTAACCCCTACGAAAATATTGAGTTTTTCGTTAAATGCTCTATATACATAATCTTATACTCTTTAGTGTTGTTTAAAATTATTTAACCACATTACATTTGTATTAAAAGGTTTCTAAACTATCTTTCAAGGTACATGTACATCATTCTAATTTTTAACAATTAATTTAGTTGAAATTCATATACTGCTTAAATAATTAGACTAACCACTATAAAATAACTATTATTTAGAGAAAAAGAAGCAACAAACGTTCCTAACCTCTTTGATCATCATATATGTTTAGTGGAGGATGCAATTATGCAATAAAACAATATTTTCATATTTTTTGAATTTCTCTCAAAATTTGTAGGTTTAACCCATACGAAAATATTGAGTTTTTTGTTAAATGATCTATGTACATAATCTTACGCTCTTTAGTGTTTTTTTTTAAATTATTTAACCACATTCTACATTTTTATTAAAAGGTTTCTAAACTATCTTTCAAGGTACATGTACATCATTCTAATTTTTAACAATTAATTTAGTTGAAATTCATATACTGCTTAAATAATTAGACTAACCACTATAAACACTATTATCTAGAGAAACAAAGACAACAAACGTTCCTAACCTCTTTGATCATCATAATATGTAAGTGGAGGATGCATTATGCAATAAAACAATATTGTAAAATTTTTGAATTTCTCTCAAAATTTGTAGGTTTAACCCCTACGAAATATTGAGTTTTTCGTTAAATGCTCTATATACATAATCTTTTACTCTTTAGTGTTGTTTAAAATTATTTAACCACATTATAAATTTGTATTAAAAGGTTTCTAAACTATATTTCAAGGTACATGTACATCATTCTAATTTTTAACAATTAATTTAGTTTAAATTCATATAATGCTTAAATAAGTAGACTAACCACTATAAAATCTATTATCTAGAGAAACAGTGACGAAAAACGTTCCTAACCTCTTTGATCATCATAATATGTTAGTGGAGGATGCAATTATGCAATAAAACAATATTGTCATATTTTTTGAATTTCTCTCAAAATTTGTAGGTTAACCCCTACGAAATATTGAGTTTTTCGTTAAATGCTCTATATACATAATCTTATACTCTTTAGTGTTGTTTAAAATTATTTAACCACATTATAAATTTGTATTAAAAGGTTTCTAAACTATCTTTCAAGGTACATGTACATCATTCTAATTTTTAACAATTAATTTAGTTGAAGTTCATATACTGCTTAAATAATTAGACTAACCACTATAAAATAACTATTATCTAGAGAAACAGAGACAACAAACGTTCCTAACCTCTTTGATCATCATAGTATGTAAGTGGAGGATGCATTTATGCAATAAAACAATATTTTCATATTTTTTGAATTTCTCTCAAAATTTGTAGGTTTAACCCCTACGAAAATATTGAGTTTTTCGTTAAATGATCTATATACAAAATCTTACGCTCTTTAGTGTTTTTTTAAATTATTTAACCACATTCTACATTTGTATTAAAAGGTTTCTAAACTATCTTTCAAGGTACATGTACATCATTCTAATTTTTAACAATTAATTTAGTTGAAATTCATATACTGCTTAAATAATTAGACTAACCACTAAAACACTATTATCTAGAGAAAAGAGACAACAAACGTTCCTAACCTCTTTGATCATCATTATGTAAGTTGAGGATGCATTTATGCAATAAAAAAATATTGTCATATTTTTTGAATTTCTCTCAAAATTTGTAGGTTAACCCTACGAAAATATTGAGTTTTTCGTTAATGCTCTATATACATAATCTTATACTCTTTAGTGTTGTTTAAATTATTTAACCACATTCTAATTTTTTAAAAGGTTTCTAAACTATCTTTCAAGGTACATGTACATCATTCTAATTTTTAACAATTAATTTAGTTGAAATTCATATACTGCTTAAATAATTAGACTAACCACTATAAAATCACTATTATCTAGAGAAACAGAGACAACGAACGTTCCTAACCTCTTTGATCATCATAATATGTAAGTGGAGGATGCATTTATGCAATAAAACAATATTGTCATATTTTTTGAATTTCTCTCAAAATTTGTAGGTTAACCCTACGAAAATATTGAGTTTTTTGTTAAATGCTCTATATACATAATCTTATACTCTTTAGTATTGTTTAAAATTATTTAACCACATTATACTTTATTATTAAAAGGTTTCTAAACTATCTTTCAAGGTACTGTACATCATTCTAATTTTAACAATTTAATTTAGTTGAAAGTCTCATATACTGCTTAATAATTAGACTAACCACTATAGAATAACTAATATCTAGAGAACAGAGACAACCAACGTTCCTAACCTCTTTGATCATCATAATATGTAAGTGAGGATGCAATTATGCAATAAAAACAATATTTTCATATTTTTTGAATTTCTCTCAAAATTTTGTAGGTTTAACCCTACGAAAATATGAGTTTTTCGTTAAATGCTCTATATACATAATCTTACGCTCTTTAGTGTTGATTAAAATTATTTAACCACATTCTACATTTGTATAAAAGGATTTCTAAACTATCTTCAAGGTAAATGTACATCATTCTAATTTTTAACAATTAATTTAGTTGAAATTCATATACTGCTTAATAATTAGACTAACCATTATAAAATCACTATTATCTAGAGAAACAGAGACAACAAACGTTCCTAACCTCGTTTGATCATCATAATATGTAAGTGGAGGTTGCATTTATGCAATAAAAAATATTGTCATATTTTTTGAATTTCTCTCAAATTTGTAGGTTAACCCCTACGAAAATATTGAACTTTTTCGTTAAATGCTCTATATACATAATCTTATACTCTTTAGTGTTGTTTAAATTTATTTAACCACATTCTACATCTTTAATAAAAGGTTTCTAAACTATCTTTCAAGGTACATGTACATCATTCTAATTTTTAACAATTAATTTAGTTGAAATTCAAATACTGCTTAAATAATTAGACTAACCACTATAAAATCACTATTATCTAGAGAAACAGAGACAACAAACGTTCCTAACCAATTTGATCATCATAATATGTAAGTGCAGGATGCATTTATGCAATAAAACAATATTGTCATATTTTTTGAATTTCTCTCAAAATTTGTAGGTTAACCCCTACGAAATATTGAATTTTCGTTTAAATGCCTATATACATAATCTTATACTCTTTAGTGTTGTTTAAATTTATTTAACCACATTCAACATTTTTATTTAAAAGGTTTCTAAACTATCTTTCAAGGTACATGTACATCATTCTAATTTTTAACAATTAATTTAGTTTTTAAATTCATATACTGCTTAAATAATTAGACTAACCACTCTAAAATAACTATTATCTAGAGAACAGAGACAACAAACGTTCCTAACCTCTTTGATCATCATAATATGTAAGTGGGAGGATGCATTTATGCAATAAAACAATATTGTCATATTTTTTGAATTTCTCTCAAAATTTGTAGGTTTAACCCTACGAAAATATTGAGTTTTCGTTAAATGATCTATATACATAATCTTACGCTCTTTAGTGTTTTTTTAAAATTATTTAACCACATTCTACATTTGTATTAAAGCTTTCTAAACTATCTTTCAAGGTACATGTACATCATTCTAATTTTTAACAATTAATTTAGTTGAAATTCATATACTGCTTAAATATATTAGACTAACCACTATAAATCACTATTATCTAAGAAACAGAGACAACAAACGTTCCTAACCTCTTTGATCATCATAATATGTAAGTGGAGGTTGCATTTATGCAAATAAAAATATTGTCATATTTTTTGAATTTCTTTCAAAATTTGTAGGTTAACCCCTACGAAAATATTGAATTTTTCGTTAAATGCTTATATACATAATTCTTATACTCTTTAGTGTTGTTTAAATTTATTTAACCACATTCTACATTTTTATTAAAAGGTTTTCTAACTATCTTTTCAAGGTACATGTACCTCATTCTAATTTTTTACAATAATTTAGTTGAAATTCAAATACTGCTTAAATAATTAGGACTAACCACTATAAAATCACTATTATCTAGAGAAACAGAGACAACAAACGTTCCCTAACCAATTTGATCATCATAATATTTAAGTGCAGGATTGCATTTATGCAATAATAAACAATATTGTCATATTTTTTGAATTTCTCTCAAATTTGTAGGTTAACCCCTACGAAAATATTGAATTTTCGTTAATGCTCTATCTACATAATCTTATACTCTTTAGTGTTGTTTAAATTTTATTTAACCACATTCAACATTTTATATTAAAGGTTTCTAAACTATCTTTCAAGGTACATGACATCATTCTAATTTTTAACAATTAATTTAGTTTAAATTCATATACTGCTTAAATAATTAGACTAACCACTCTAAATTCACTATTCTCTAGAGAAACAGAGACAACAAACGTTCCTAACCTCTTTGATCATCATAATATGTAAGTGGAGGATGCATTTATGCAATAAAAACAATATGTCATATTTTTGAATTTCTCTCAAAATTTGTAGGTTTAACCCCTACGAAAATATTGAGTTTTTCGTTAAATGATCTATATACATAATCTTACGCTCTTTAGTGTTTTTTTAAATTATTAACCACATTCTACATTTGTATTAAAAGATTTCTAAATATCTTTCAAGGTACATGTAAATCATTCTAATTTTTAACAATTAATTAGTTGAAATTCACTTATACTGCCTTAAATAATTAGACTAACCACTATAAAATATCACTATTATCTAGAGAAACAGAGACAACAAAACGTTCCTAACCTCTTTGATCATCATAATATGTAAGTGGAGGTTGCATTTATGCAATAAAAAATATTGTCATATTTTTTGAATTTCTTCAAATTTGTAGGTTAACCCTACGAAAATATTGAATTTTTCGTTAAATGCTCTATATACATAATCTTATACTCTTTAGTGTTGTTTTAAAATTTATTTAACCACATTATACATTTGTATTAAAAGGTTCTAAACTATCTTTCAAGGTAATGTACATCATTCTAATTTTTAACAATTAATTTAGTTGAAATTCATATACTGCTTAAATAATTAGACTAACACTATAAAATCACTATTATCTAGAGAAACAGAGACAACAAACGTTCCTAACCTCTTTGATCATCATTACTATATATGTAAGTGGAGGATGCATTTATGCAATAAAACAATATTTTCATATTTTTGAATTTCTCTCAAAATTTTGTAGGTTTAACCCCTACGAAAATATTGAGTTTTTCGTTAAATGATTCTATATACATAATCTTACGCTCTTTAGTGTTTTTTTTAAAATTACTTTAACCACATTCTACATTTGTATTAAAAGATTTCTAAAAACTATCTTTTCAAGGTACATGTACATCATTCTAATTTTTAACAATTAATATTAGTTGAAATCAATTATACTTGCTTAAATAATTAGACTAACCACTAAAAAATCACTATTATCTAGAGAAAAGAGACAACAACGTTCCTAACCTCTTTTGATCATTCATATTATGTAAGTTGAGGATGCATTTATGCAATAAAAAATATTGTCATATTTCGTTGAATGCTCTTTGATCATCATATTTTCGTTGAATGCTCTATATACATAATCGTATACTCTTTAGTGTTGTTTAAATTTATTTAACCACATTCTACATTTTTATTACAAGGTTTCTAAACTATCTTTCAAGGTACATGTACATCATTCTAATTTTTAACAATTAATTTAGTTGAAATTCAATACTGCTTAAATAATTAGACTAACCACTATAAAATCACTATTATCTAGAGAAACAGAGACAACAAACGTTCCTAACCTCTTTGATCATCATAATGTAAATGGTGATGTAATTATACTCTTTAGTATTGTACATGTACCTTGAAAGATAATATGTAAGTGGAGGATGCATTATGCAATAAAACAATATTGTCATATTTTTTGAATTTCTCTCAAAATTTGTAGGTTAACCCCTACGAAAATATTGAATTTTTCGTTAAATGCTCTATATACATAATCTTATACTCTTTAGTATTGTTTAAAATTTTTTACCACATTCTACATTTTATTAAATGTTTCTAAACTATCTTTCAAGGTACATGTACATCATTCTAATTTTTAACAATTAATTTAGTTGAAATTCAATACTGCTTAAATAATTAGACTAACCACTATAAATCACTATTCTCTAGAGAAACAGAGACAACAAACGTTCCTAACCTCTTTGATTCATCATAATATGTAAGTGGAGGATGCATTTATTGCAATAAAACAATATTGTTCATATTTTTTGAATTCTCCTCAAAATTTGTAGGTTAACCCCTACGAAAATATTGAGTTTTTCGTTAAAATGCTCTATATACATAATCTTATACTCTTTAGTGTTTTTTAAAATTTATTTTAACCACATTATACATTTTTATTAAAAGGTTTCTAAACTATCTTTCAAGGTACATGTACATCATTCTAATTTTTTAACAATTAATTTAGTTGAAATTCATATACTGCTTAAATAATTAGACTAACCACTATAAAATCACTATTATCTAGAGAAACAGAGACAACAAACGTTCCTAACCTCTTTGATCATCATAATATGTAAGTGAGGATGCATTTATGCAATAAAACAATATTGTCATATTTTTTGAATTTCTCTCAAAATTTGTAGGTTAACCCCTACGAAAATATTGAGTTTTTCGTTAAATGCTCTATATACATAATCTTATACTCTTTAGTATTGTTTAAATTATTTAACCACATTATACATTTTTATTAAAAGGTTTCTAAACTATCTTTCAAGGTAACATGTACATCATTCTAATTTTTAACAATTAATTTAGTTGAAATTCATATACTGCTTAAATAATTAGACTAACCACTATAAAATCACTATTATCTAGAGAAACAGAGACAACAAACGTTCCTAACCTCTTGATCATCATAATATGTAAGTGGAGGATGCATTTATGCAATAAAACAATATTGTCATATTTTTTGAATTTCTCTCAATATTTGTAGGTAACCCCTACGAAAATATTGAGTTTTTCGTTAAATGCTCTATATACATAATCTTATACTCTTTAGTATTGTTTAAAATTATTTAACCACATTATACATTCTGTATTAAAAGGTTTCTAAACTATCTTTCAAGGTACATGTACATCATTCTAATTTTTAACAATTAATTTAGTTGAAATTCATGTACTGCTTAAATAATTAGACTAACCACTATAAAATACTATTATCTAGAGAAACAGAGACAACAAACGTTCCTAACCTCTTTGATCATCATAATATGTAAGTGGAGGATGCATTTATGCAATAAAACAATATTGTCATATTTTTTGAATTTCTCTCAAAATTTGTAGGTTAACCCCTACGAAAATATTGAATTTTTCGTTAAATGCTCTATATACATAATCTTATACTCTTTAGTATTGTTTAAAATTTTTTAACCACATTCTACATTTTTATTAAAATGTTTCTAAACTATCTTTCAAGGTACATGTACATCATTCTAATTTTTAACAATTAATTTAGTTGAAATTCAAATACTGCTTAAATAATTAGACTAACCACTATAAAATAACTATTATCTAGAGAAACAGAGACAACAAACGTTCCTAACCTCTTTGATCATCATAGTATGTAAGTGGAGGATGCATTTATGCAATAAAACAATATTGTCATATTTTTTGAATTTCTCTCAAAATTTGTAGGTTTAACCCCTACGAAAATATTGAGTTTTTCGTTAAATGATCTATATACATAATCTTACGCTCTTTAGTGTTTTTTTTTAAAATTATTTAACCACATTCTACATTTGTATTAAAAGATTTCTAAACTATCTTTCAAGGTACATGTACATCATTCTAATTTTTAACAATTAATTTAGTTGAAATTCATATACTGCTTAAATAATTAGACTAACCACTAAAAATCACTATTATCTAGAGAAAAAGAGACAACAAACGTTCCTAACCTCTTTGATCATCATAATTATGTAAGTGAGGATGCATTTATGCAATAAAAAAATATTGTCATATTTTTTGAATTTTCTCTCAAAATTTGTAGGTTAACCCCTACGAAAATATTGAGTTTTTCGTTAATGCTCTATATACATAATCTTATACTCTTAGTGTTGTTTAAATTTATTTAACCACATTCTACATTTGTATTAAAGGTTTCTAACTATCTTTCAAGGTACATGTACATCATTCTAATTTTTTAACAATTAATTGAGTTGAAATTCAAATACTGCTTAAATATTAGACTAACCACTATAAAATCACTATTATTCTAGAGAAACAGAGACAACAAACGTTACAACCTCTTTGATCATCATAATATGTAAATGTGGATGTAATTATACTCTTAGTATTGTAGCATGTACCTTGAAAGATAATATGTAAGTGGAGGATGCAATTATGCAATAAAACAATATTGTCATATTTTTTGAATTTCTCTCAAATTTGTAGGTTTAACCCCTACGAAAATATTGAATTTTTCGTTAAATGCTCTATATACATAATCTTATACTCTTTAGTATTGTTAAAATTTTTTAACCAATTCACATTTTATTTAATATGTTTCTAAATATCTTTCAAGGTACATGTACATCATTCTAATTTTTAACAATTAATTTAGTTGAAATTCAAATACTGCTTAAATAATTAGACTAACCACTATAATATCACTATTATCTAGAGAAACAGAGACAACAACGTTCCTAACCTCTTTGATCATCATAATATGTAAGTGGAGGATTGCATTTATGCAATAAAACATATTGTCATATTTTTTGAATTTCTCTCAAAATTTGTATGTTAACCCTACGAAAATATTGAATTTTTTCGTTAAATGCTCTATATACATAATCTTATACTCTTTAGTGTTGTTTAAATTTATTTAACCACATTCTACATTTTTATTAAAAGGTTTCTAAACTATCTTTCAAGGTACATGTACATCATTCTAATTTTTAACAATTAATTTAGTTGAAATTCATATACTGCTTAAATAATTAGACTAACCCACTATAAAATCACTATTATCTAGAGAAACAGAGACAACAAACGTTCCTAACCTCTTTGATCATCATAAGTATGTAAGTGGAGGATGCATTTATGCAATAAAACAATATTGTCATATTTTTTGAATTTCTCTCAAAATTTGTAGGTTAACCCCTACGAAAATTATTGAGTTTTTCGTTAAATGCTCTATATACATAATCTTATACTCTTTAGTGTTGTTTAAAATTATTTAACCACATTATACATTTGTATTAAAAGGTTTCTAACTATCTTTCAAGGTACATGTACATCATTCTAATTTTTAACAATTAATTTAGTTGAAATTCATATACTGCTTAAATAATTAGACTAACCACTATAAAATCACTATTATCTAGAGAAACAGAGACAACAAACGTTCCTAACCTCTTTGATCATCATACTATGTAAGTGGAGGATGCATTTATGCAATAAAACAATATTGTCATATTTTTTGAATTTTCTCTCAATATTTGTAGGTTTAACCCCTACGAAAATATTGAGTTTTTCGTTAATGCTCTATATACATAATCTTATAGCTCTTTAGTGTTGTTTAAAATTATTTACCACATTATACATTTGTATTAAAAGGTTTCTAAACTATCTTTCAAGGTACATGTACATCATTCTAATTTTTAACAATTAATTTAGTTGAAATTCATATACTGCTTAAATAATTAGACTAACCACTATAAAATCACTATTATCTAGAGAAACAGAGACAACAAACGTTCCTAACCTCTTTGATCATCATAATATGTAAGTGGAGGATGCATTTATGCAATAAAAAATATTGTCATATTTTTTGAATTTCTCTCAAAATTTGTAGGTTAACCCCTACGAAAATATTGAATTTTTCGTTAAATGCTCTATATACATAATCTTATACTCTTTAGGTTGTTTAAATTATTTAACCACATTCTACATTTTATTAATAGTTTCTAAACTATCTTTCAAGGTACATGTACATCATTCTAATTTTTAACAATTAATTTAGTTGAAATTCAATATACTGCTTAAATAATTAGACTAACCACTATAAAATAACTATTATCTAGAGAAACAGAGACAACAAACGTTCCTAACCTCTTTGATCATCATAGTATGTAAGTGGAGGATGCATTTATGCAATAAAACATATTTTCATATTTTTTGAATTTCTCTCAAAATTTGTAGGTTTAACCCCTACGAAAATATTGAGTTTTTCGTTAATGATCTATAACATAATCTTACGCTCTTTAGTGTTTTTTTTAAATTATTTAACCACATTCTACATTTGTATTAAAAGATTTCTAACTATCTTTCAAGGTACATGTACATCATTCTAATTTTTAACAATTAATTTAGTTGAAATTCATATACTGCTTAAATAATTAGACTAACCACTAAAAAATCACTATTATCTAGAGAAACAGAGACAACAAACGTTCCTAACCTCTTTGATCATCATAATATGTAAGTTGAGGATGCATTTATGCAATAAAACAATATTGTCATATTTTTGAATTTCTCTCAAAATTTGTAGGTTTAACCCCTACGAAAATATTGAGTTTTCGTTAATGCTCTATATACATAATCTTATACTCTTTAGTGTTGTTTAAATTTATTTAACCACATTATACAATTTTATTAAAAGGTTTCTAAACTATCTTTCAAGGTACATGTACATCATTCTAATTTTTTACAATTAATTAGTTGAAATTCATATACTGCTTTAAATATTAGACTAACCAAATAAAAGCACTATTATCTAGGAGAAACAGGAGACAAACAAACGTCCTAACCTCTTTGATCATCATATATTTAAGTGGAGGATGCAATTATGCAATAAAACAATATTGTCATATTTTTTTGAAATTCTCTCAAAATTTGTAGGTTAACCCCTACGAAAATATTGAGTTTTTCGTTAAATGCTCTATATACATAATCTTAAGCTCTTTAGTGTTGTTTAAAATTATTTAACCACATTCTAATTGTATTAAAAGTTTCTAAACTATCTTTCAAGGTACATGTACATCATTCTAATTTTTAACAATTAATTTAGTTGAAATTCATATACTGCTTAAATAATTAGACTAACCACTATAAAATCACTATTATCTAGAGAAACAGAGACAACAAACGTTCCTAACCTCTTTGATCATCATAATATGTAAGTGGAGGATGCATTTATGCAATAAAACATAGTTGTCATATTTTTTGAATTTCTCTCAAAATTTGTAGGTTTAACCCTACGAAAATATTGAATTTTTCGTTAATGATCTATATACATAATCTTCTACTCTTTAGTGTTTTTTAAATTTATTTAACCACATTCATACATTTTTATTAAAAGGTTTCTAAACTATCTTTCAAGGTACATGTAATCATTCTAATTTTTAACAATTAATTAGTTGAAATTCATATACTGCTTAAATAATTAGACTAACCACTATAAAATCACTATTATCTAGAGAAAAAGAGACAACAACGTTTCCTAACCTCTTTGATCATCATATTATGTAAGTGGAGGATGCATTTATGCAAATAAAACAATATTGTCATATTTTTTGAATTTCTCTCAAAATTTGTAGGTGTAACCCCTACGAAAATATTGAGTTTTTCGTTAAATGCTCTATATACATAATCTTATACTCTTAGTGTTGTTTAATTTATTAACCACATTCTACATTTGTATTAAAGGTTTCTAAACTATCTTTCAAGGTACATGTACATCATTCTATTTTTTAACAATTAATTTAGTTTGAAATTCAATATACTGCTAAATAATTAGACTAACCACTATAAATCACTATTATCTAGAGAAACAGAGACAACGAACGTTCCTAACCTCTTTGATCATCATAATATGTAAGTGGAGGATGCATTTATGCCATAAAACAATATTGTCATATTTTTTGAATTTCTCTCAAAATTTGTAGGTTAACCCTTACGAAAATATTGAGTTTTTTCGTTAATGCTCTATATACATAATCTATACTCTTTAGTATTGTTTTAAAATTATTTAACCACATTATACATTTGTTATTAAAAGGTTTCTAACTATCTTTCAAGGTACATGTACATCATTCTAATTTTTAACAAATTAATTTAGTTGAAGTTCATATACTGCTTAATTAATAGGACTAACCACTATAAAATCACTATATCTAGAGAAACAGAGACAACAACGTTCCTAACCCTTTGATCATATAATATGTAAGTGGAGGATGCATTATGCAATAAAACAAGTATTGTCATATTTTTTGAATTTCTCTCAAAATTTGTAGGTTAACCCCTACGAAAATATTGAATTTTTCGTTAAATGCTCTATATACAGAATCTTATACTCTTTAGTATTGTTTAGAAATTATTTAACCACATTCTACATTTGTTATTAAAAGGTTTCTAAACTATCTTTCAAGGTACATGTAATCATTTCTAATTTTTAACAATTAATTTAGTTGAAATTCATATACTGCTTAAATTAATTAGACTAACAACTATAAAATAACTATTATCTAGGAAACAAGACAACAAACGTTCCTAAACTCTTTGATCATCATAATATGTAAGTGGAGGATGGCATTTATGCAATAAAACAATATTGTCATATTTTTTGAATTTCTCTCAAAATTTGTAGGTTTAACCCCTACGAAAATATTGAATTTTTCGTTAAATGATCTATATACATAATCTATACGCTCTTTAGTGTTGTTTTTAAATTATTTAACCACATTCTACATTTTTATTAAAAGGTTTCTAAACTATCTTTCAAGGTACATGTACATCATTCTAATTTTTAACAATTAATTTAGTTTGAAAATTCAATACTGCTTAATAATTAGACTAACCACTATAAATCACTATTATCTAGAGAAACAGAGACAACAACGTTCCTACCCTCTTTGATCATCATAATATGTAAGTGGAGGATTGCATTTATGCAATAAAACAATATTGTCATATTTTTTGAATTCTCTCAAAATTTGTAGGTTTAACCCCTACGAAAATATTGAGTTTTTCGTTAATGCTCTATATACATAATCTTATACTCTTTAGTGTTGTTTAAATTATTTAACCACATTCTACATTTTGTATTAAAAGGTTTCCTTAAACTATCTTTCAAGGTACATGTAATCATTCTAATTTTTAACAATTAATTTAGTTTAATTCATATACTGCTTAAATAATTATGACTAACACTATAAAATCACTATTATCTAGAGAAAACAGAGACCAAACAACGTTCCTAACCTCTTTGATCATCATAATATGTAAGTGGAGAGTGGCATTATGCAATAAAACAATATTGTCATATTTTTTGAATTTCTTCTCCAAATTTTGTAGGTTAACCCCTACGAAATATTGAGTTTTTCGTTTATTTAATGCTCTATATACATAATCTTATACTCTTTAGTGTGTTTTTAAAATTATTAACCACATTATAAATTTGTATTAAAAGAGTTTCTAAACTATCTTTCAAGGTACATGTACATCATTCTAATTTTTTAACAATTAATTTAGTGAATTCATATACTGCTTAAATAATTAGACTAACCACTATAAAAACTATTACTAGAGAAACAGAGACAACAAACGTTCCTAACTCTTTGATCATCATAGTATGTAAGTGGAGGATGCATTTATGCAATAAACAATATTTTCATATTTTTTGAATTTCTCTTCAAAATTTGTAGGTTTAACCCCTACGAAAATATTGAGTTTTTCGTTAAATGATCTATATACATAATCTTAAGCTCTTTAGTGTTTTTTTTAAATTATTTAACCACATTCTACATTTGTATTAAAAGATTTCTAAACTATCTTTCAAGGTACATGACATCATTCTAATTTTTAACAATTAATTAGTTGAAATTCATATACTGCTTAAATAATTAGACTAACCACTAAAAAATCACTATATCTAGAGAAAAAAGAGACAACAAACGTTCCTAACCTCTTTGATCTCATAATATGTAAGTTGAGGATGCATTTATGCAATAAAACAATATTGTCATATTTTGTTGAATTTATCTCAAAATTTGTAGGTAACCCCTACGAAAATATTGATTTTTCGTTGAATGCTCTATATACAAATCTTATACTCTTTAGTGTTGTTTAAATTTATTTAACCACATTCTACATTTTTATTAAAAGGTTTTCTAAACTATCTTTCAAGGTACATGTACATCATTCTAATTTTTAACAATTAATTTAGTTGAAATTCATATACTGCTTAAATAATTAGACTAACCACTATAAATCACTCTTATCTAGAGAAACAGAGACAACAACGTTCCTAACCTCTTTGATCATCATACTATGTACGTGGAGGATGCATTTATGCAATAAAACAATATTGTCATATTTTTTGAATTTCTCTCAAATTTGTAGGTTAACCATACGAAAATATTGAGTTTTTCGTTAATGCTCTATATACATAATCTTATACTCTTTAGTATTGTTTAAAATTATTAACCACATTATACATTTGTATTAAAAGGTTTCTAAACTATCTTTCAATGTGGTACATGTACATCATTCTAATTTCTTTAACAATTAATTAGTTGATTGAATTCATATACTGCTTAATAATTAGACTAACCACTATAAAATCACTATATCTAGAGAAAAGAGACAACAAAGTTCCTAACCTCTTTGATCATCATAATATGTCAAGTGGAGGATTGCATTTATGCAATAAACAATATTGTCATATTTTTGAATTTCCTCTCAAAATTTGTAGTTTAACCCTACGAAATATTGAATTTTTCGTTTAAATGCTCTATATACATAATCTTATACTCTTTAGTGTTGTTTAAATTTATTTAACCACATTCAACATTTGTATTAAAGGTTCTCAAACTATCTTCAAGGTACATGTACATCATTCTAATTGTTAACAATTAATTTAGTTGAAATTCAATATACTGCTTAAATAATTAGACTAACCATATATAAAATAACTATTATCTAGAGAAACAGAGACAACAAACGTTCCTAACCTCTTTGATCATCATAGTATGTAAGTGGAGGATGCATTTATGCAATAAAACAATATTTTCATATTTTTTGAATTCTCTCAAAATTTGTAGGTTAACCCTACGAAAATATGAGTTTTTCGTTAATGCTCTATTACATAATCTACGCTCTTTAGTGTTTTTTTAAAATTATTTAACCACATTCTACATTTTATTAAAAGGTTTCTAAACTATCTTTCAAGGTACATGTACATCATTCTAATTTTTAACAATTAATTTAGTTGAAATTCATATACTGCTTAAATAATTAGACTAACCACTATAAAATCACTATTATCTAGAGAAACAGAGACAACAAACGTTCCTAACCTCTTTGATCATCATAATATGTAAGTGGAGGATGCATTATGCAATAAAACAATATTGTCATTTTTTGAATTTCTCTCAAAATTTGTAGGTTAACCCCTACGAAAATATTGATTTTTCGTTAAATGCTCTATACATAATCTTATACTCTTTAGTGTTGTTTAAAATTATTTAACCACATTCTACATTTTATTAAAAGGTTTCTAAACTATCTTTCAAGGTACATGTACATCATTCTAATTTTTAACAATTAATTTAGTTAAATTCATATACTGCTTAAATAATTAGACTAACCACTATAAAATCACTATTATCTAGAGAAACAGAGACAACAAACGTTCCTAACCTCTTTGATCATCATAATATGTAAGTGGAGGATGCATTATGCAATAAAACAATATTGTCATATTTTTTGAATTTCTCTCAAAATTTGTAGGTTAACCCCTACGAAATATTGAGTTTTTCGTTAAATGCTCTATATACATAATCTTATACTCTTTAGTGTTTTTAAAATTATTTAACCACATTCTACATTTGTATTAAAAGGTTTCTAAACTATCTTTCAAGGTACATGTACATCATTCTAATTTTTAACAATTAATTTAGTTGAAATTCATATACTGCTTAAATAATTAGACTAACCACTATAAAATCACTATTATCTAGAGAAACAGAGACAACAAACGTTCCTAACCTCTTTGATCATCATAATATGTAAGTGGAGGATGCATTATGCAATAAAAAATATTGTCATATTTTTTGAATTTCTCTCAAAATTTGTAGGTTAACCCCTACGAAAATATTGAGTTTTTCGTTAAATGCTCTATATACATAATCTTATACTCTTTAGTGTTTTTAAATTATTTAACCACATTATACATTTTTATATAAAAGGTTTCTAAACTATCGTTCAAGGTACATGTACATCATTCTAATTTTTAACAATTAATTTAGTTGAAATTCATAACTGCTTAAATAATTAGACTAACCCACTATAAAATCACTATTATCTAGAGAAACAGAGACAACCAAACGTTTCCTAACCTCTTTGATCATCATATATGTAAGTGAGGATGCATTTATGCAATAAAAACAATATTGTCATATTTTTTGAATTTCTCTCAAAATTTGGTAGGTTACCCTCTACGAAAATATTGAGTTTTTCGTTTTAAATGCTCTATATACATAATCTTATACTCTTTAGTGATTGTTTAAATTATTTAACCACATTCTACATTTGTATTAAAAGGTTTCTAAACTATCTTTCAAGGTTAAATGTACATCATTCTAATTTTTAACAATTAATTTAGTTGAAATTCATATACTGCTTAAATAATTAGACTAACCACTATAAAATCACTATTATCTAGAGAAACAGAGACAACAAACGTTCCTAACCTCTTTGATCATCATAATATGTAAGTGGAGGATGCATTATGCAATAAAACAATATTGTCATATTTTTTGAATTTCTCTCAAAATTTGTAGGTTAACCCCTACGAAAATATTGAGTTTTTCGTTAAATGCTCTATATACATAATCTATACTCTTTAGTGTTTTTAAAATTATTTAACCACATTCTACATTTGTATTAAAAGGTTTCTAAACTATCTTTCAAGGTACATGTACATCATTCTAATTTTTAACAATTAATTTAGTTGAAATTCATATACTGCTTAAATAATTAGACTAACCACTATAAAATCACTATTATCTAGAAACAGAGACAACAAACGTTCCTAACCTCTTTGATCATCATAATAGTAAGTGGAGGATGCATTATGCAATAAAAAATATTGTCATATTTTTTGAATTTCTCTCAAAATTTGTAGGTTAACCCCTACGAAAATATTGAATTTTTCGTTTTATAATGCTCTATATACATAATCTTATACTCTTTAGTATTGTTTTAAAATTTTTAACCACATTCTACATTTTATTAATGTTTCTAAACTATCTTTCAAGGTAATGTACATCATTTAATTTTTAACAATTCATTTTAGTTGAAATTCAATACTGCTTAAATAATTAGACTAACCACTATAAACTCACTATTCTCTAGAGAAACAGAGACAAACAAACGTTCCTAACCTCTTTGATCATCATAGTATGTAAGTGGAGATGCATTTATGCCAATAAAACAATATTTTCATATTTTTTGAATTTCTCCTCAAAATTTGTATGGTTAACCCCTACGAAAATATTGAGTTTTTCGTTAAATGCTCTATATAATAATCTTATATCTTTAGTGTTTTTAAAATTATTTAACCAATTCTACATTTGTATTAAAAGGTTTCTAACTATCTTTCAAGGTACATTGTACATCATTCTATTGTTAACAATTAATTTAGTTGAAATTCATATACTGCTTAAATAATTAGACTAACCACTAAAAATCACTATTATCTAGAGAAACAGAGACAACAAACGTTCCTAACCTCTTTGATCATCATAATATGTAAGTGGAGGATGCATTATGCAATAAAAAATATTGTATTTTTTTGAATTTGTAGGTCATATATTTTCGTTAAATGCTCTATATACATAATCTTATACTCTTTAGTGTTGTTTAAATTATTTAACCACATTCTACATTTTATTAAAAGGTTTCTAAACTATCTTTCAAGGTACATGTACATCATTCTAATTTTTAACAATTAATTTAGTTGAAATTCATATACTGCTTAAATAATTAGACTAACCACTATAAAATCACTATTATCTAGAGAAACAGAGACAACAAACGTTACTAACCTCTTTGATCGTGGATGACTCGATCATACATAATAGTAAGTGGAGGATGCAATTATGCAATAAAACAATATTGTCATATTTTTTGAATTTCTCTCAAAATTTGTAGGTTAACCTACGAAAATATGAATTTTTCGTTTAAATGCTCTATATACATAATCTTATACTCTTTAGTATTGTTTTAAAATTTTTTACCACATTCTACATTTTTATTAATAGTTTCTAAACTATCTTTCAAGGTAATGTACATCATTCTCATTTTTAACAATTAATTTAGTTTGAAATTCAATACTGCTTAAATTAATTAGACGAACACTATAAATCACTATTATCTAGAGAAACAGAGACAACAAACGTTCCTAACCTCTTGATCATCATAATATGTAAGTGGAGGATGCATTATGCAATAAACAATATTGTCATATTTTTTGAATTTCTCTCAAAATTTGTATGTTAACCCCTACGAAATATTGAATTTTTTCGTTAAATGCTCTATATACATAATCTTATATCTCTTTAGTGTTTTTTCAAATTTATTATACACACATTCTACATTTGTATTAAAAGGTTTCTAAAACTATCTTTCAAGGACAGTACATCATTTCTAATTTTTAAAATTAATTAGTGTGAAATTCATATACTGCTTAAATAATTAGACTAACCACTATAAAATCACTATTATCTAGAGAAACAGAGACAACAAAAGTCCTAACCTCTTTGATCCTCATAGTATGTAAGTGGAGGATGCATTTATGCAATAAAACAATATTGTCATATTTTTTTGAATTTCTCTCAAAATTTGTAGGTTAACCCTACGAAATATTGAGTTTTGTCGTTTAAATGCTCTATATACATAATCTTATACTCTTTAGTATTGTTTAAAATTATTTAACCACCATTATACATTGTATTAAAGGTTTCTAAACTATCTTTCAAGGTAAATGTACATCATTCTAATTTTTACAATTAATTTAGTTGAAATTCATATACTGCTTAAATAATTAGACATAACCACTAAAAATCACTATTATCTAGAGAAACAGAGACAACAAACGTTCCTAACCTCTTTGATCATCATACTATGTAAGTGGAGGATGCATTTATGCCAATTAAAACAATATGTCATATTTTTTGAATTTCTCTCAATATTTGTAGGTTTAACCCCTACGAAAATATTGAGTTTTTCGTTAAATGCTCTATATACATAATCTTATACTCTTTAGTATGTTTAAAAGTATTTAACCACATTATACATCTTGTATTAAAAGGTTTCTAAACTATCTTTCAAGGTACATGTACATCATTCTAATTTTTTAACAATTAATTTAGTTGAAATTCATGTACTGCTTAAATAATTAGACTAACCACTATAAAATCTATTATCTAGAGAAACAGAGACAACAAACGTTCCTACCTCTTTGATCATCATAATATGTAAGTGGAGGATGCATTTATGCAACTAAAACCAATATTGTCATATTTTTTGAATTTCTCTCAAAATTTGTAGGTTAACCCCTACGAAAAATATTGAATTTTTCGTTAAATGCTCTATATACATAATCTTATACTCTTTAGTATTGTTTAAAATTTTTTAACCACATTCTACATTTTTATTAATTGTTTCTAAACTATCTTTCAAGGTACATGTACATCATTCTAATTTTTAACAATTAATTTAGTTGAAATTCAAATACTGCTTAAATAATTAGACTAACCACTATAAAATCACTATTATCTAGAGAAACAGAGACAACAAACGTTCCTAACCTCTTTGATCATCATAGTATGTAAGTGGAGGATGCATTTATGCAATAAAACAATATTTTCATATTTTTTTGAATTTCTCTCAAAATTTGTAGGTTTAACCCCTACGAAAATATTGAGTTTTTCGTTTTAAATGATCTATATACATAATCTTACGCTCTTTAGTGTTTTTTTAAAATTATTTAACCACATTCTACATTTGTATTAAAGGATTTCTAAACTATCTTTCAAGGTACATGTACATCATTCTAATTTTTAACAATTAATTTAGTTGAAATTCATATACTGCTTAAATAATTAGACTAACCACTAAAAAATCACTATTATCTAGAGAAAAAGAGACAAACAAACGTTTCCTAACCTCTTTGATCATCATATTATGTAAGTTGAGGATGCATTTATGCAATAAAAAAATATTGTCATATTTTTTTGAATTTCTCTCAAAATTTGTAGGTTAACCCCTACGAAAATATGAGTTTTTCGTTTGAATGCTCTATATACATAATCTTATACTCTTTAGTGTTGTTTAAATTTATTTAACCACATTCTACATTTTATTAAAAGGTTTCTAAAACTATCTTTCAAGGTACATGTTACATCATTCTAATTTTTAACAATTAATTTAGTTGAAATTCAATTACTGCTTAAATAATTAGACTAACCACTATAAAATCACTCTTATCTAGAGAAACAGAGACAACAACGTTACTAACCCTCTTTGATCATCATAATATGTAAATGGTGGATGTTAATTATACTCTTAGTATTGTACATTACCTTGAAAGATAATATGTAAGTGGAGGGATGCAATTATGCAATAAAACAATATTGTCATATTTTTTTGAATTCTCTCAAAATTTGTAGGTTTAACCCCTACGAAAATATTGAATTTTTCGTTAAATGCTCTATATACATAATCTTATACTCTTTAGTATTGTTTAAAATTTTTTAACCACATTCTACATTTTTATTAATATGTTTCTAAACTATCTTTCAAGGTACATGTACATCATTCTAATTTTTAACAATTAATTTAGTTGAAATTCAAATACTGCTTAAATAATTAGACTAACCACTATAATATCACTATTCTCTAGAGAAACAGAGACAACAAACGTTCCTAACCTCTTTGATCATCATAATATGTAAGTGGAGGATGCATTTATGCAATAAAACAATATTGTCATATTTTTTTAATTTCTCTCAAAATTTGTATGTTAACCCTACGAAAATATTGAATTTTTCGTTAAATGCTCTATATACATAATCTTATACTCTTTAGTGTTTTTAAAATTTATTTAACCACATTCAACATTTTTATTAAAAGGTTTCTAAACTATCTTTCAAGGTACATGTACATCATTCTAATTTTTTAACAATTAATTTAGTTTGAATTCATATACTGCTTAAATAATTAGACTAACCACTATAAATCACTATTATCTAGAAGAAACAGAGACAACAAACGTTCCTAACCTCTTTGATCATCATAGTATGTAAGTGGAGGATGCATTTATGCAATAAAACAATATTGTCATATTTTTTGAATTTCTCTCAAAATTTGTAGGTTAACCCTTACGAAAATATTGAGTTTTTCGTTAAATGCTCTATATACATAATCTTATACTCTTTAGTATTGTTTAAAATTATTTAACCACATTATACATTTGTATTAAAAAGGTTTCTAAACTATCTTTCAAGGTTACATGTACATCATTCTAATTTTTAACAATTAATTTAGTTGAAATTCATATACTGCTTAAATAATTAGACTAACCACTATAAATCACTATTATCTAGAGAAACAGAGACAACAAACGTTCCTAACCTCTTTGATCATCATAATATGTAAGTGGAGGATGAATTTATGCAATAAAAACAATATTGTCATATTTTTTGAATTTCTCTCAATATTTGTAGGTTAACCCCTACGAAAATATGAGTTTTTCGTTTTTGTTAAATGCTCTATATACATAATCTTATACTCTTTAGTATTGTTTAAAATTATTTAACCACATTCTACATTTGTATTAAAAGATTTCTAAACTATCTTTCAAGGTACATGTACATCATTCTAATTTTTAACAATTAATTTAGTTGAAATTCATATACTGCTTAAATAATTAGACTAACCACTATAAAATCACTATTATCTAGGAGAAACAGAGACAACAAACGTTCCTAACCTCTTTGATCATCATACTATGTAAGTGGAGGATGCATTTATGCAATACAAACAATATTGTCATATTTTTTGAATTTCTCTCAAAATTTGTAGGTTAACCCTACGAAAATATTGAATTTTTTCGTTAATGCCTCTATATACATAATCTTATACTCTTTAGTGATTGTTTAAATTATTTAACCACATTCTACATTTTTATTAAAAGGTTTCTAACTATCTTTCAAGGTACATGTACATCATTCTAATTTTTAACAATTAATTTAGTTGAAATTCAATATATGCTTAAATAATTAGACTAACCACTATAAAATAACTATTATCTAGAGAAACAGAGACAACAAACGTTCCTAACCTCTTTGATCATCATAGATATGTAAGTGGAGGATGCATTTATGCAATAAAACAATATTTTCATATTTTTGAATTTCTCTCAAAATTTGTAGGTTAACCCCTACGAAAATATTGAGTTTTTCGTTAAATGCTCTATATACATAATCTTACGCTCTTAGTGTTTTTTAAAATTATTTAACCACATTCTACATTTGTATTAAAAGGTTTCTTAAACTATCTTTCAAGGTACATGTACATCATTCTAATTTTTAACAATTAATTTAGTTGAAATTCATATACTGCTTAAATAATTAGACTAACCACTATAAAATCACTATTATCTAGAGAAACAGAGACAACAAACGTTCCTAACCTATTTGATCATCATATTATGTAGTTGAGGATGGCATTTATGCAATAAAAAAATATTTTCATATTTTTGAATTTCTCTCAAAATTTGTAGGTTAACCCCTACGAAAATATTGAGTTTTCGTTGAATGCTCTATATACATAATCTTATACTCTTTAGTGTTGTTTTAAATTATTTAACCACATTCTACATTTTTTATTAAAACGGTTTCTAAACTATCTTTCAAGGTACATGTACATCATTCTTAATTTTTAACAATTAATTAGTTGAAATTCAAATACTGCCTTAAATAATTAGACTAACCCACTATAAATCACTATTATCTAGAGCAACAGAGACAACAACGTTACTAACCTCTTTGATCATCATAATATGTAAATGGTGGATGTAATTTATTACTCTTTAGTATTGTACATGTACCTTGTAAAGATAATATGTAAGTGGAGGATGCAATTATGCAATAAAACATATTGTCATATTTTTTGAATTTCTCTCAAAATTTGTAGGTTTAACCCCTACGAAAATATTGAATTTTTCGTTTAAATGTCTATATACATAATCTTATACTTCTTTATGTATTGTTTAAAATTTTTTAACCACATTCTACATTTTTATTAATATGTTCTAAACTATCTTTCAAGGTACATGTACATCTTCTAATTTTTAACAATTTAATTTAGTTGAACTTCAAATACTGCTAAATAATTAGACTAACCCCTATAATAATCACTATTCTCTAGAGAAACAGAGACAACAAACGTTCCTAACCTCTTGATCATCATAATATGTAAGTGGAGGATGCATTTATGCAATATAAACAATATTGTCATATTTTTTTAATTTCTCTCAAAATTTGTATGTTAACCCCTACGAAAATATTGAACTTTTTTCGTTAAATGCTCTAATACATAATCTATACTCTTTAGTGTTTTTAAATTTATTTAACCACATTCAAATTTATTATTAAAGGTTTCTAAACTATCTTTCAAGGTACATGTACATCATTCTAATTTTAACAATTAATTTAGTTGAAATTCATATACTGCTTAAATAATTAGACTAACCACTATAAAATCACTATTATCTAGAGAAACAGAGACAACAAACGTTCCTAACCTCTTTGATCATCATATATGTAAGTGGAGGATGCATTTATGCAATAAAACAATATTGTCATATTTTTTGAATTTCTCTCAAAATTTGTAGGTTAACCCTACGAAAATATTGAGTTTTTCGTTAAATGCTCTATATACATAATCTTATACTCTTTAGTATTGTTTAAAATTATTTAACCACATTATACATTTGTATTAAAAGGTTTCTAAACTATCTTTCAAGGTAATGTACATCATTCTAATTTTTAACAATTAATTTAGTTGAAATTCATATACTGCTTAAATAATTAGACTAACCACTATAAAATCACTATTATCTAGAGAAACAGAGACAACAAACGTTCCTAACCTCTTTGATCATCATTATGTAAGTGGAGGATGCATTTATGCAATAAAACAATATTGTCATTTTTTGAATTTCTCTCAAATTTGTAGGTTAACCCCTACGAAAATATTGAGTTTTTCGTTAAATGCTCTATATACATAATCTTATACTCTTTAGTATTGTTTAAAAGTATTTAACCACATTATACATTTGTATTAAAAGGTTTCTAAACTATCTTTCAAGGTACATGTACATCATTCTAATTTTTAACAATTAATTTAGTTGAAATTCAATACTGCTTAAATAATTAGACTAACCACTATAAAATCACTATTATCTAGAGAAACAGAGACAACAAACGTAACCTCTTTAATCATCATAATATGAATGGTGGATGTAATTATACTCTTTAGTATTGTACATGTACCTTGAAAGATATATGTAAGTGGAGGATGCAATTATGCAATAAAACAATATTGTCATATTTTTTGAATTTCTCTCAAAATTTGTAGGTTAACCCCTACGAAAATATTGATTTTTCGTTAAATGCTCTATATACATAATCTTATACTCTTTAGTATTGTTTAAAATTTTTAACCACATTCTACATTTTTATTAAATGTTTCTAAACTATCTTTCAAGGTACATGTACATCATTCTAATTTTTAACAATTAATTTAGTTGAAATTCAATACTGCTTAAATAATTAGACTAACCACTATAATATCACTATTATCTAGAGAAACAGAGACAACAAACGTTCCTAACCTCTTTGATCATCATAATATGTAAGTGGAGGATGCATTTATGCAATAAAACAATATTGTCATATTTTTTAATTTCTCTCAAAATTTGTATGTTAACCCTACGAAAATATTGATTTTTCGTTAAATGCTCTATATACATAATCTTATACTCTTTAGTGTTTTTAAAATTATTTAACCACATTCAACATTTGTATTAAAAGGTTTCTAAACTATCTTTCAAGGTACATGTACATCATTCTAATTTTTAACAATTAATTTAGTTGAAATTCATATACTGCTTAAATAATTAGACTAACCACTATAAAATCACTATTATCTAGAGAAACAGAGACAACAAACGTTCCTAACCTCTTTGATCATCATAATATGTAAGTGGAGGATGCATTTATGCAATAAAACAATATTGTCATATTTTTTGAATTTCTCTCAAAATTTGTAGGTTAACCCTACGAAAATATTGAGTTTTCGTTAAATGCTCTATATACATAATCTTATACTCTTTAGTTGTTTAAAATTATTTAACCACATTATACATTTGTATTAAAAGGTTTCTAAACTATCTTTCAAGGTAATGTACATCATTCTAATTTTTAACAATTAATTTAGTTGAAATTCATATACTGCTTAAATAATTAGACTAACCACTATAAAATCACTATTATCTAGAGAAACAGAGACAACAAACGTTCCTAACCTCTTTGATCATCATATATGTAAGTGGAGGATGCATTTATGCAATAAAACAATATTGTCATATTTTTTGAATTTCTCTCAAAATTTGTAGGTTAACCCCTACGAAAATATTGAGTTTTTCGTTAAATGATCTATATACATAATCTACTCTTTAGTGTTTTTAAAATTATTTAACCACATTCTACATTTGTATTAAAAGGTTTCTAAACTATCTTTCAAGGTACATGTACATCATTCTAATTTTTAACAATTAATTTAGTTGAAATTCATATACTGCTTAAATAATTAGACTAACCACTATAAAATCACTATTATCTAGAGAAACAGAGACAACAAACGTTCCTAACCTCTTTGATCATCATAATATGTAAGTGGAGGATGCATTTATGCAATAAAAAATATTGTCATATTTTTTGAATTTCTCTCAAAATTTGTAGGTTAACCCCTACGAAAATATTGAATTTTTCGTTAAATGCTCTATATACATAATCTTATACTCTTTAGTGTTGTTTAAATTATTTAACCACATTATACATTTGTATTAAAAGGTTTCTAAACTATCTTTCAAGGTACATGTACATCATTCTAATTTTTAACAATTAATTTAGTTGAAATTCATATACTGCTTAAATAATTAGACTAACCACTATAAAATAACTATTATCTAGAGAAACAGAGACAACAAACGTTCCTAACCTCTTTGATCATCATAGTATGTAAGTGGAGGATGCATTTATGCAATAAAACAATATTTCATTTTTTGAATTTCTCTCAAAATTTGTAGGTTAACCCCTACGAAAATATTGAGTTTTTCGTTAAATGATCTATATACATAATCTTACTCTTTAGTGTTTTTTAAAATTATTTAACCACATTCTACATTTGTATTAAAAGTTTCTAAACTATCTTTCAAGGTACATGTACATCATTCTAATTTTTAACAATTAATTTAGTTGAAATTCATATACTGCTTAAATAATTAGACTAACCACTAAAAATCACTATTATCTAGAGAAAAGAGACAACAAACGTTCCTAACCTCTTTGATCATCATATATGTAAGTGGAGGATGCATTTATGCAATAAAAAATATTGTCATATTTTTTGAATTTCTCTCAAAATTTGTAGGTTAACCCCTACGAAAAATTGAGTTTTCGTTAAATGCTCTATATACATAATCTTATACTCTTTAGTGTTGTTTAAAATTATTTAACCACATTCTACATTTTATTAAAAGGTTTCTAAACTATCTTTCAAGGTACATGTACATCATTCTAATTTTTAACAATTAATTTAGTTGAAATTCATACTGCTTAAATAATTAGACTAACCACTATAAAATCACTATTATCTAGAGAAACAGAGACAACAAACGTTACTAACCTCTTTGATCATCATAATATGTAAATGGTGGATGTAATTATACTCTTAGTATGTCATGTACCTTGAAAGATAATATGTAAGTGGAGGATGCAATTATGCAATAAAACAATATTGTCATATTTTTTGAATTTCTCTCAAAATTTGTAGGTTAACCCCTACGAAAATATTGATTTTTCGTTAAATGCTCTATATACATAATCTTATACTCTTTAGTATTGTTTAAAATTTTTAACCACATTCTACATTTTATTAAAAGGTTTCTAAACTATCTTTCAAGGTACATGTACATCATTCTAATTTTTAACAATTAATTTAGTTGAAATTCATATACTGCTTAAATAATTAGACTAACCACTATAAATCACTATTATCTAGAGAAACAGAGACAACAAACGTTCCTAACCTCTTTGATCATCATAATATGTAAGTGGAGGATGCATTTATGCAATAAAACAATATTGTCATATTTTTTGAATTTCTCTCAAAATTTGTAGGTTAACCCTACGAAAATATTGATTTTTCGTTAAATGCTCTATATACATAATCTTATACTCTTTAGTGTTTTTAAAATTATTTAACCACATTCACATTTTATTAAAAGGTTTCTAAACTATCTTTCAAGGTACATGTACATCATTCTAATTTTTAACAATTAATTTAGTTGAAATTCATATACTGCTTAAATAATTAGACTAACCACTATAAAATCACTATTATCTAGAGAAACAGAGACAACAAACGTTCCTAACCTCTTTGATCATCATATATGTAAGTGGAGGATGCATTATGCAATAAAACAATATTGTCATATTTTTTGAATTTCTCTCAAAATTTGTAGGTTAACCCTACGAAAATATTGAGTTTTTCGTTAAATGCTCTATATACATAATCTTATACTCTTTGTTGTTTAAAATTATTTAACCACATTATACATTTGTATTAAAAGGTTTCTAAACTATCTTTCAAGGTACATGTACATCATTCTAATTTTTAACAATTAATTTAGTTGAAATTCATATACTGTTTAAATAATTAGACTAACCACTATAAAATCACCATTATCTAGAGAAACAGAGACAACAAACGTTTCTAACCTCTTTGATCATCATAATATATAAGTGGAGGATGCATTTAAGCAATAAAACAATATTGTCATATTTTTTGAATTTCTCTCAAATTTGTAGGTTAACCCCTACGAAAATATTGAGTTTTTCGTTAAATGCTCTATATACATAATCTTATACTCTTTAGTTGTTTAAAATTATTTAACCACATTATACATTTGTATTAAAAGGTTTCTAAACTATCTTTCAAGGTACATGTACATCATTCTAATTTTTAACAATTAATTTAGTTGAAATTCATTACTGCTTAAATAATTAGACTAACCACTATAAAATCACTATTATCTAGAGAAACAGAGACAACAAACGTTCCTAACCTCTTTGATCATCATAATATGTAAGTGGAGGATGCATTTATGCTATAAAACAATATTGTCATATTTTTGAATTTCTCTCAAAATTTGTAGGTTAACCCCTACGAAAATATTGATTTTTCGTTAAATGCTCTATATACATAATCTTATACTCTTTAGTATTGTTTAAAATTATTTAACCACATTCTACATTTTATTAAAAGGTTTCTAAACTATCTTTCAAGGTACATGTACATCATTCTAATTTTTAACAATTAATTTAGTTGAAATTCAATACTGCTTAAATAATTAGACTAACCACTATAAAATCACTATTATCTAGAGAAACAGAGACAACAAACGTTCCTAACCTCTTTGATCATCAATATGTAAGTGGAGGATGCATTATGCAATAAAACAATATTGTCATATTTTTTGAATTTCTCTCAAAATTTGTAGGTTAACCCCTACGAAAATATTGAGTTTTTCGTTAAATGCTCTATATACATAATCTATACTCTTTAGTGTTTAAAATTATTTAACCACATTCTACATTTTATTAAAAGGTTTCTAAACTATCTTTCAAGGTACATGTACATCATTCTAATTTTTAACAATTAATTTAGTTGAAATTCATATACTGCTTAAATAATTAGACTAACCACTATAAAATCACTATTATCTAGAGAAACAGAGACAACAAACGTTCCTAACCTCTTTGATCATCATAATATGTAAGTGGAGGATGCATTATGCAATAAAACAATATTGTCATATTTTTTGAATTTCTCTCAAAATTTGTAGGTTAACCCCTACGAAAATATTGAGTTTTTCGTTAAATGCTCTATATACATAATCTTATACTCTTTAGTGTTTTAAAATTATTTAACCACATTCTACATTTGTATTAAAAGGTTTCTAAACTATCTTTCAAGGTACATGTACATCATTCTAATTTTTAACAATTAATTTAGTTGAAATTCATATACTGCTTAAATAATTAGACTAACCACTATAAAATCACTATTATCTAGAGAAACAGAGACAACAAACGTTCCTAACCTCTTTGATCATCATAATATGTAAGTGGAGGATTCTTTTATGCAATAAAACAATATTGTCATATTTTTTGAATTTCTCTCAAAATTTGTAGGTTAACCCTCTACGAAAATATTGAGTTTTTCGTTAAATGCTCTATATACATAATCTTATACTCTTTAGTTGTTTAAAATTATTTAACCACATTATACATTTGTATTAAAAGGTTTCTAAACTATCTTTCAAGGTACATGTACATCATTCTAATTTTTAACAATTAATTTAGTTGAAATTCATATACTGCTTAAATAATTAGACTAACCACTATAAAATCACTATTATCTAGAGAAACAGAGACAACAAACGTTCCTAACCTCTTTGATCATCATAATATGTAAGTGGAGGATGCATTTATGCAATAAAACAATATTGTCATATTTTTTGAATTTCTCTCAAAATTTGTAGGTTAACCCCTACGAAAATATTGATTTTTCGTTAAATGCTCTATATACATAATCTTATACTCTTTAGTATTGTTTAAAATTATTTAACCACATTCTACATTTATTAAAGGTTTCTAAACTATCTTTCAAGGTACATGTACATCATTCTAATTTTTAACAATTAATTTAGTTGAAATTCATATACTGCTTAAATAATTAGACTAACCACTATAAAATCACTATTATCTAGAGAAACAGAGACAACAAACGTTCCTAACCTTTGATCATCATAATATGTAAGTGGAGGATGCATTTATGCAATAAAACAATATTTTCATATTTTTTGAATTTCTCTCAAAATTTGTAGGTTAACCCCTACGAAAATTTGTTTTTTAAATGATCTATATACATAATCTACTCTTTAGTGTTTTTTAAAATTATTTAACCACATTCTACATTTGTATTAAAAGGTTTCTAAACTATCTTTCAAGGTACATGTACATCATTCTAATTTTAACAATTAATTTAGTTGAAATTCATACTACTTAAATAATTAGACTAACCACTATAAAATCACTATTATCTAGAGAAACAGAGACAACAAACGTTCCTAACCTCTTTGATCATATGTAATTGTATACTCGTGCATGTATAGATATGTAAGTGGAGGATGCATTATGCAATAAAACAATATTGTCATATTTTTTGAATTTCTCTCAAATTTGTAGGTTAACCCCTACGAAAATATTGAGTTTTTCGTTAAATGCTCTATATACATAATCTTATACTCTTTAGTATTGTTAAAATTTTTAACCACATTACATTTATTAAAAGGTTCTAAACTATCTTTCAAGGTACATGTACATCATTCTAATTTTAACAATTAATTTAGTTGAAATTCATATACTGCTTAAATAATTAGACTAACCACTATAAATCACTATTATCTAGAGAAACAGAGACAAAAACGTTCCTAACCTCTTTGATCACATAATATGTAAGTGGAGGATGCAATTATGCAATAAAACAATATTGTCATATTTTTTGAATTTCTCTAAATTTGTAGGTTAACCCCTACGAAAATATTGAGTTTTTCGTTAAATGCTCTATATACATAATCTTATACTCTTTAGTGTTGTTTAAAATTATTTAACCACATTCTAATTTGTATTAAAAGGTTTCTAAACTATCTTTCAAGGTACATGTACATCATTCTAATTTTTAACAATTAATTTAGTTGAAATTCATATACTGCTTAAATAATTAGACTAACCACTATAAAATACATTATCTAGAGAAACAGAGACAACAAACGTTCCTAACCTCTTTGATCATCATATATGTAAGTGGAGGATGCATTTATGCAATAAAACATATTTTCATATTTTTTGAATTTCTCTCAAAATTTGTAGGTTAACCCCTACGAAAATATTGAGTTTTTCGTTAAATGATCTATATACATAATCTTATTACGCTCTTTAGTGTTTTTTTAAAATTATTTAACCACATTCTACATTTGTATTAAAAGATTTCTAAACTATCTTTCAAGGTACATGTACATCATTCTAATTTTTAACAATTAATTAGTTGAAATTCATATACTGCTTAAATAATTAGACTAACCACTATAAAATCACTATTATCTAGAGAAAAGAGACAACAAACGTTCCTAACCTCTTTGATCATCATATTATGTAAGTGAGGATGCATTATGCAATAAAAAATATTGTCATATTTTTTGAATTTCTCTCAAATTTGTAGGTTAATACACCCTACGAAAATATTGAGTTTTTCGTTAAATGCTCTATATACATAATCTTATACTCTTTAGTGTTGTTTAAATTTATTTAACCACATTCTACATTTTATTAAAAGGTTTCTAAACTATCTTTCAAGGTACATGTACATCATTCTAATTTTTAACAATTAATTTAGTGAATTCATATACTGCTTAAATATTAGACTAACCACTATAAATCACTATTATCTAGAGAAAAACAGAGACAACAACGTTCCTAACCTCTTTGATCATCATAATATGTAAGTGGAGGATGCATTTATGCAATTAAAACAATATTGTCATATTTTTTGAATTTCTCTCAAAATTTGTATGTTAACCCCTACGAAAATATTGAGTTTTTCGTTAAATGCTCTATATACATAATCTTATACTCTTTAGTGTTTTTAAAATTTATTTAACCATTCAACATTTTTATTAAAAGGTTTCTAAACTATCTTTCAAGGTACATGTACATCATTCTAATTTTTAACAATAATTTAGTGAAATTCATATACTGCTTAAATAATTAGACTACCACTATAAAATCACATTATCTAGAGAAACAGAGACAACAAACGTTCCTAACCTCTTTGATCATCATAATATGTAAGTGGAGGAGGCATTTATGCAATAAAACAATATTGTCATATTTTTGAATTTCTCTCAAAATGTAGGTTAAACCCTACGAAAATATTGAGTTTTCGTTAAATGCTCTATATACATAATCTTATACTCTTTAGTATTGTTTAAAATTATTTAACCACATTATACATTTGTATAAAAGGTTTCTAAACTATCTTTCAAGGTAAATGTACATCATTCTAATTTTTAACAATTAATTAGTTGAAATTCATATCTGCTTAAATAATTAGACTAACCACTATAAAATCACTATTATCTAGAGAAACAGAGACAACAAACGTTCCTAACCTCTTTGATCACATAATATGTAAGTGGAGGATGCATTATGCAATAAAACAATATTGTCATATTTTTGAATTTCTCTCAAATTTGTAGGTTAACCCCTACGAAATATTGAGTTTTTCGTTAAATGCTCTATATACATAATCTATCTACTCTTTAGTATTGTTTAAAAGTATTTAACCACATTATACATTTGTATTAAAAGGTTTCTAAACTATCTTTCAAGGTACATGTACATCATTCTAATTTTCAACAATTAATTAGTTGAAATTCATATACTGCTTAAATAATTAGGACTAACCACTATAAAATCTATTATCTAGAGAAACAGAGACAACAAACGTTCACTAACCTCTTGATCATTCATAATATGTAAGTGGAGGATGCATTTATGCAATAAAAACAATATTGTCATTTTTTTGAATTTCTCTCAAATTTGTAGGTTAACCCTACGAAAATATTGATTTTTCGTTTTAAATGCTCTATATACATAATCTATAGACTTTAGTATTGTTTAAATTTTTTAACCACATTCTACATTTTATTAATATGTTTCTAAAACTATCTTTCAAGTACATTGTACATCATTCTAATTTTTAACAATTAATTTAGTTGTGAAATTCATATAACTGCTTAAAATAATTAGACTAACCACTATAAATCACTATATCTAGAGAAAACAGAGAGAGACAACAAACGTTTCCTAACCTCTTTGATCATCATAGTATGTAAGTGGAGGATTGCATTTATGCAATTTTAAAAACATATTTCATATTTTTGAATTTCCTCAAAATTTGAGGTTTAACCCCTACGAAAATATTGAGTTTTTCGTTAAATGATATATATACATAATCTTACGCTCTTTAGTGTTTTTTTAAATTATTTTAACCACATTCTACATTTATTAAAAGTTTCTAAACTATCTTTCAATGGTACATGTACTCATTCTAATTTTAACAATTAATTTAGTTGAAATTCATTATACTGTTAAATAATTAGAACAACCACTATAAAATCACTATTATCTAGAGAAACAGAGACAACAAACGTCCTAACCTCTTGATCATCATAATATGTATGGTGGAGGATTGCTTAGTATTGTATGCTTGAAAGATAATAAAAATGCCAATTATGCAATAAAACAATATTGTCATATTTTTGAATTTCTCTCAAAATTTGTAGGTTAACCCCTACGAAAATATGAGTTTTTCGTTAAATGCTCTATATACATAATTATACTCTGTTTGTTTAAAATTATTTAACCACATTTACATATTGTTATTAAAAGGTTTCTAAAACTATCTTTCAAGGTACATGTACATCATTCTAATTTTAACAATTAATTTAGTTGAAATTCATATACTACTTAAATAATTAGACTAACCACTAAAAAATAATATTATCTAGAGAAACAGAGAAACAAACGTTTCCTACTCCTCGTGATCATATATAATATGTAAGTGGAGGATGCAATTATGCAATTAAAACAATATTGTCATATTTTTTGAATTTCTCTCAAAATTGTAGGTTTAACCCCTACGAAAATATTGAGTTTTTCGTTAAATGCTCTATATACATAATCTTACTCTTTAGTGTTTTTTAAAAATTATTAACCACATTCTACATTTGGTATTAAAAGGTTTCTAAACTATTTTCAAGGTACATGTACATCATTCTAATTTTAACAATTAATTTAGTTGAAATTCATATACTGCTTAAATAATTAGACTAACCATATAAAAATCACTATATCTAGAGAAAAGAGACAACAAACGTTCCTAACCTCTTTGATCATCTAATATGTAAGTGGAGGATGCATTTATGCAATAAAAAAATATTGTCATATTTATTGAATTTCTCTCAAAATTTGTAGGTTTAACCCCTACGAAAATATTGAGTTTTTCGTTAAATGATCTATTACATAATCTTACGCTCTTTAGTGTTTTTTTAAAATTATTTACCACATTTTCTACATTTGTATTAAAAGATTTCTAACTATCTTTCAAGTACATGTACCTCATTCTAATTTTTAACAATTAATTTAGTTGAATTCATATACTGCTTAAATAATTAGACTAACCAATATAAAATCACTATTATCTAGAGAAACAGAGACAACAACGTTCCTAACCTCTATTGATCATCATAATAATGTAAGCGGAGGTTGCATTTATGCAATAAAAAAATATTGTCATATTTTTTGAATTTCTCTCAAAATTTGTAGGTTAACCCCTACGAAAATATTGAATTTTTCGTTAAATGCTCTATATACATAATCTTATACTCTTTAGTGTTGTTTAAATTTATTTAACCACATTTACTATTTTTATAAAAGGTTTCTAAACTATCTTTCAGGTTACATGTACATCATTCTAATTGTTAACAATTAATTTAGTTGAAATTCAAATACTGCTTAATAACTTAGACTAACCACTATAAAATCACTATTATCTAAGGAAACAGAGACAACAATACGTTCCTACCTCTTTGATCATCATAATATGTACGTGGAGGTAGAATTATGCAATAAAACAATATTGTCATATTTTTTGAATTTTCTTCAAATTTGTTATGTTAACCCTACGAAAATATTGATATTTTTCGATAAATGCTCTATATAATAATCTTATACTCTTTAGTGTTGTTAAAATTATTTAACCACATTCTACATTTGTATTAAAAGGTTTCTAAACTATCTTTCAAGGTACATGTACATCATTCTAATTTTTAACAATTAATTTAGTTGAAATTCATATACTGCTTAAATAATTAGACTAACCACTATAAAATCACTATTATCTAGAGAAACAGAGACAACAAACGTTCCTAACCTCTTTGATCATCATAATATGTAAGTGGAGGATGCAATTATGCAATAAAAAATATTGTCATATTTTTTAATTTCTCTCAAAATTTGTAGGTTAACCCCTACGAAAATATTGAGTTTTTCGTTAAATGCTCTATATACATAATCTTATACTCTTTAGTGTTGTTTAAAATTATTTAACCACATTCTACATTTTTTAAAAGGTTTCTAAACTATCTTTCAAGGTACATGTACATCATTCTAATTTTTAACAATTAATTTAGTTGAAATTCATATACTGCTTAAATAATTAGACTAACCACTATAAAATCACTATTATCTAGAGAAACAGAGACAACAAACGTTCCTAACCTCTTTGATCATCATAATATGTAAGTGAGGATGCATTATGCAATAAAACAATATTGTCATATTTTTTGAATTTCTCTCAAAATTTGTAGGTTAACCCCTACGAAATATTGAGTTTTTCGTTAAATGCTCTATATACATAATCTTATACTCTTTAGTGTTGTTTAAAATTATTTAACCACATTCACATTTTATTAAAAGGTTTCTAAACTATCTTTCAAGGTACATGTACATCATTCTAATTTTTAACAATTAATTTAGTTTAAATTCATATACTGCTTAAATAATTAGACTAACCACTATAAAATCACTATTATCTAGAGAAACAGAGACAACAAACGTTCCTAACCTCTTTGATCATCATAATATGTAAGTGGAGGATGCAATTATGCAATAAAACAATATTGTCATATTTTTTGAATTTCTCTCAAAATTTGTAGGTTAACCCCTACGAAAATATTGAGTTTTTCGTTAAATGCTCTATATACATAATCTTACTCTTTAGTGTTGTTTAAAATTATTTAACCACATTCTACATTTGTATTAAAAGGTTTCTAAACTATCTTTCAAGGTACATGTACATCATTCTAATTTTTAACAATTAATTTAGTTGAAATTCATATACTGCTTAAATAATTAGACTAACCACTATAAAATCACTATTATCTAGAGAAACAGAGACAACAAACGTTCCTAACCTCTTTGATCATCATAATATGTAAGTGGAGGATGCATTATGCAATAAAACATATTGTCATATTTTTTGAATTTCTCTCAAAATTTGTAGGTTAACCCCTACGAAAATATTGAGTTTTTCGTTAAATGCTCTATATACATAATCTTATACTCTTTAGTGTTGTTTAAAATTATTTAACCACATTCTACATTTGTATTAAAAGGTTTCTAAACTATCTTTCAAGGTACATGTACATCATTCTAATTTTTAACAATTAATTTAGTTGAAATTCATATACTGCTTAAATAATTAGACTAACCACTATAAAATCACTATTATCTAGAGAAACAGAGACAACAAACGTTCCTAACCTCTTTGATCATCATAATATGTAAGTGGAGGATGCATTATGCAATAAAACAATATTGTCATATTTTTTGAATTTCTCTCAAAATTTGTAGGTTAACCCCTACGAAAATATTGAGTTTTTCGTTAAATGCTCTATATACATAATCTTATACTCTTTAGTGTTGTTTAAAATTATTTAACCACATTACATTTGTTTAAAAGGTTTCTAAACTATCTTTCAAGGTACATGTACATCATTCTAATTTTTAACAATTAATTTAGTTGAAATTCATATACTGCTTAAATAATTAGACTAACCACTATAAAATCACTATTATCTAGAGAAACAGAGACAACAAACGTTCCTAACCTCTTTGATCATCATAATATGTAAGTGGAGGATGCATTATGCAATAAAACAATATTTCATATTTTTTGAATTTCTCTCAAAATTTGTAGGTTAACCCTACGAAAATATTGAGTTTTTCGTTAAATGCTCTATATACATAATCTTACTCTTTAGTGTTTTTAAAATTATTTAACCACATTCTACATTTTATTAAAAGGTTTCTAAACTATCTTTCAAGGTACATGTACATCATTCTAATTTTTAACAATTAATTTAGTTGAAATTCATATACTGCTTAAATAATTAGACTAACCACTATAAAATCACTATTATCTAGAGAAAGAGACAACAAACGTTCCTAACCTCTTTGATCATCATAATATGTAAGTGGAGGATGCATTATGCAATAAAACAATATTGTCATATTTTTTGAATTTCTCTCAAAATTTGTAGGTTAACCCCTACGAAAATATTGAGTTTTTCGTTAAATGCTCTATATACATAATCTTATACTCTTTAGTGTTTTAAAATTATTTAACCACATTATACATTTGTATTAAAAGGTTTCTAAACTATCTTTCAAGGTACATGTACATCATTCTAATTTTTAACAATTAATTTAGTTTAAATTCATATACTGCTTAAATAATTACTAACCACTATAAAATCACTATTATCTAGAGAAACAGAGACAACAAACGTTCCTAACCTCTTTGATCATCATAATATGTAAGTGGAGGATGCAATTATGCAATAAAACAATATTGTCATATTTTTTGAATTTCTCTCAAAATTTGTAGGTTAACCCCTACGAAAATTTGAGTTTTTCGTTAAATGCTCTATATACATAATCTTATACTCTTTAGTGTTGTTTAAAATTATTTAACCACATTATAATTTGTATTAAAAGGTTTCTAAACTATCTTTCAAGGTACATGTACATCATTCTAATTTTTAACAATTAATTTAGTTGAAATTCATATACTGCTTAAATAATTAGACTAACCACTATAAAATCACTATTATCTAGAGAAACAGAGACAACAAACGTTCCTAACCTCTTTGATCATCATAATATGTAAGTGGAGGATGCATTATGCAATAAAACAATATTGTCATATTTTTTGAATTTCTCTCAAAATTTGTAGGTTAACCCCTACGAAATATTGAGTTTTTCGTTAAATGCTCTATATACATAATCTTACTCTTTAGTGTTTTTAAATTATTTAACCACATTCTACATTTGTATTAAAAGGTTTCTAAACTATCTTTCAAGGTACATGTACATCATTCTAATTTTTAACAATTAATTTAGTTGAAATTCATATACTTAAATAATTAGACTAACCACTATAAAATCATATTATCTAGAGAAACAGAGACAACAAACGTTCCTAACCTCTTTGATCATCATAATATGTAAGTGAGGATGCATTATGCAATAAAACAATATTGTCATATTTTTTGAATTTCTCTCAAAATTTGTAGGTTAACCCCTACGAAAATATTGAGTTTTTCGTTAAATGCTCTATATACATAATCTTATACTCTTTAGTGTTGTTTAAATTATTTAACCACATTCTACATTTTATTAAAAGGTTTCTAAACTATCTTTCAAGGTACATGTACATCATTCTAATTTTTAACAATTAATTTAGTTGAAATTCATATACTGCTTAAATAATTAGACTAACCACTATAAAATCACTATTATCTAGAGAAACAGAGACAACAAACGTTCCTAACCTCTTTGATCATCATAATATGTAAGTGGAGTGCATTATGCAATAAAACAATATTGTCATATTTTTTGAATTTCTCTCAAAATTTGTAGGTTAACCCCTACGAAAATATTGAGTTTTTTTAAATGCTCTATATACATAATCTTATACTCTTTAGTGTTGTTTAAAATTATTTAACCACATTACATTTTTATTAAAAGGTTTCTAAACTATCTTTCAAGGTACATGTACATCATTCTAATTTTTAACAATTAATTTAGTTGAAATTCATATACTGCTTAAATAATTAGACTAACCACTATAAAATCACTATTATCTAGAGAAACAGAGACAACAAACGTTCCTAACCTCTTTGATCATCATAATATGTAAGTGGAGGATGCATTTATGCAATAAAACAATATTGTCATATTTTTTGAATTTCTCTCAAAATTTGTAGGTTAACCCCTACGAAAATATTGAGTTTTTCGTTAAATGCTCTATATACATAATCTTATACTCTTTAGTGTTTTTTTTAAAATTATTTAACCACATTCTACATTTGTTTAAAAGGTTTCTAAACTATCTTTCAAGGTACATGTACATCATTCTAATTTTTAACAATTAATTTAGTTGAAATTCATATACTGCTTAAATAATTAGACTAACCACTATAAAATCACTATTATCTAGAGAAACAGAGACAACAAACGTTCCTAACCTCTTTGATCATCATAATATGTAAGTGGAGGTGCATTTATGCAATAAAAAATATTGTCATATTTTTTGAATTTCTCTCAAAATTTGTAGGTTAACCCCTACGAAAATATTGAGTTTTTCGTTAAATGCTCTATACATAATCTTATACTCTTTAGTGTTGTTTAAATTATTTAACCACATTATAATTTGTATTAAAAGGTTTCTAAACTATCTTTCAAGGTACATGTACATCATTCTAATTTTTAACAATTAATTTAGTTGAAATTCATATACTGCTTAAATAATTAGACTAACCACTATAAAATCACTATTATCTAGAGAAACAGAGACAACAAACGTTCCTAACCTCTTTGATCATCATAATATGTAAGTGGAGGATGCATTTATGCAATAAAACAATATTTCATATTTTTTGAATTTCTCTCAAAATTTGTAGGTTAACCCCTACGAAAATATTGAGTTTTTCGTTAAATGATCTATATACATAATCTTATACTCTTTAGTGTTTTTAAAATTATTTAACCACATTCTACATTTGTATTAAAAGGTTTCTAAACTATCTTTCAAGGTACATGTACATCATTCTAATTTTTAACAATTAATTTAGTTGAAATTCATATACTGCTTAAATAATTAGACTAACCACTAAAAATCACTATTATCTAGAGAAAAAGACAACAAACGTTCCTAACCTCTTTGATCATCATATATGTAAGTGAGGATGCATTTATGCAATAAAAAATATTGTCATATTTTTTTGAATTTCTCTTTGATCACATATTTTTCGTTAATGCTCTATATACATAATCTTATACTCTTTAGTGTTGTTTAAATTTATTTAACCACATTCTACATTTTATTAAAAGGTTTCTAAACTATCTTTCAAGGTACATGTACATCATTCTAATTTTTAACAATTAATTTAGTTGAAATTCAATACTGCTTAAATAATTAGACTAACCACTATAAAATCACTATTATCTAGAGAAACAGAGACAACAAACGTTAACCTCTTTGATCATCATAATATGTAAATGGTGGATGTAATTATACTCTTTAGTATTGTATGTACAATAATATGTAAGTGGAGGATGCAATTATGCAATAAAACAATATTGTCATATTTTTTGAATTTCTCTCAAAATTTGTAGGTTAACCCCTACGAAAATATTGAATTTTTCGTTAAATGCTCTATATACATAATCTTATACTCTTTAGTATTGTTTAAAATTTTTAACCACATTCTACATTTTTATTAATGTTTCTAAACTATCTTTCAAGGTACATGTACATCATTCTAATTTTTAACAATTAATTTAGTTGAAATTCAATACTGCTTAAATAATTAGACTAACCACTATAAATCACTATTCTCTAGAGAAACAGAGACAACAAACGTTCCTAACCTCTTTGATCATCATAATATGTAAGTGGAGGATGCATTTATGCAATAAAACAATATTGTCATATTTTTTAATTTCTCTCAAAATTTGTAGGTTAACCCCTACGAAAATATTGAATTTTTCGTTAAATGCTCTATATACATAATCTTATACTCTTTAGTGTTTTTAAAATTTATTTAACCACATTCAACATTTTATTAAAAGGTTTCTAAACTATCTTTCAAGGTACATGTACATCATTCTAATTTTTAACAATTAATTTAGTTGAAATTCATATACTGCTTAAATAATTAGACTAACCACTATAAAATCACTATTATCTAGAGAAACAGAGACAACAAACGTTCCTAACCTCTTTGATCATCATAATATGTAAGTGGAGGATGCATTTATGCAATAAAACAATATTGTCATATTTTTTGAATTTCTCTCAAAATTTGTAGGTTAACCCTACGAAAATATTGAGTTTTTCGTTAAATGCTCTATATACATAATCTTATACTCTTTAGTGTTGTTTAAAATTATTTAACCACATTATACATTTGTATTAAAAGGTTTCTAAACTATCTTTCAAGGTACATGTACATCATTCTAATTTTTAACAATTAATTTAGTTGAAATTCATATACTGCTTAAATAATTAGACTAACCACTATAAAATCACTATTATCTAGAGAAACAGAGACAACAAACGTTCCTAACCTCTTTGATCATCATAATATGTAAGTGGAGGATGCATTTATGCAATAAAACAATATTGTCATATTTTTTGAATTTCTCTCAAAATTTGTAGGTTAACCCCTACGAAAATATTGAGTTTTTCGTTAAATGCTCTATATACATAATCTTATACTCTTTAGTATTGTTTAAAATATTTAACCACATTATACATTGTATTAAAAGGTTTCTAAACTATCTTTCAAGGTACATGTACATCATTCTAATTTTTAACAATTAATTTAGTTGAAATTCATATACTGCTTAAATAATTAGACTAACCACTATAAAATCATTATCTAGAGAAACAGAGACAACAAACGTTCCTAACCTCTTTGATCATCATAATATGTAAGTGGAGGATGCATTTATGCAATAAAACAATATTGTCATATTTTTTGAATTTCTCTCAAAATTTGTAGGTTAACCCCTACGAAAATATTGAATTTTTCGTTAAATGCTCTATATACATAATCTTATACTCTTTAGTGTTGTTTAAAATTTTTAACCACATTCTACATTTTATTAAAAGTTTCTAAACTATCTTTCAAGGTACATGTACATCATTCTAATTTTTAACAATTAATTTAGTTGAAATTCATATACTGCTTAAATAATTAGACTAACCACTATAAAATCACTATTATCTAGAGAAACAGAGACAACAAACGTTCCTAACCTCTTTGATCATCATAGTATGTAAGTGGAGGATGCATTTATGCAATAAAACAATATTTCATATTTTTTGAATTTCTCTCAAAATTTGTAGGTTAACCCCTACGAAAATATTGAGTTTTTCGTTAAATGCTCTATATACATAATCTTACTCTTTAGTGTTTTTAAAATTATTTAACCACATTCTACATTTGTATTAAAAGGTTTCTAAACTATCTTTCAAGGTACATGTACATCATTCTAATTTTTAACAATTAATTTAGTTGAAATTCATATACTGCTTAAATAATTAGACTAACCACTAAAAATCACTATTATCTAGAGAAAAAGACAACAAACGTTCCTAACCTCTTTGATCATCATATATGTAAGTGAGGATGCATTTATGCAATAAAAAATATTGTCATATTTTTTGAATTTCTCTCAAAATTTGTAGGTTAACCCCTACGAAAATATTGAGTTTTTCGTTAAATGCTCTATATACATAATCTTATACTCTTTAGTGTTGTTTAAATTATTTAACCACATTCTACATTTTATTAAAAGGTTTCTAAACTATCTTTCAAGGTACATGTACATCATTCTAATTTTTAACAATTAATTTAGTTGAAATTCAAACTGCTTAAATAATTAGACTAACCACTATAAAATCACTATTATCTAGAGAAACAGAGACAACAAACGTTCTAACCTCTTTGATCATCATAATATGTATGGATGTACTCTTTATATCATAAAATAATATGTAAGTGGAGGATGCAATTATGCAATAAAACAATATTGTCATATTTTTTGAATTTCTCTCAAAATTTGTAGGTTAACCCCTACGAAAATATTGAGTTTTTCGTTAAATGCTCTATATACATAATCTTATACTCTTTAGTATTGTTTAAAATTTTTAACCACATTCTACATTTTTTTAAAGTTTCTAAACTATCTTTCAAGGTACATGTACATCATTCTAATTTTTAACAATTAATTTAGTTGAAATTCAATACTGCTTAAATAATTAGACTAACCACTATAATCACTATTCTCTAGAGAAACAGAGACAACAAACGTTCCTAACCTCTTTGATCATCATAATATGTAAGTGGAGGATGCATTTATGCAATAAAACAATATTGTCATATTTTTTTAATTTCTCTCAAAATTTGTAGTTAACCCCTACGAAAATATTGAATTTTTCGTTAAATGCTCTATATACATAATCTTATACTCTTTAGTGTTTTTAAAATTTATTTAACCACATTCACATTTTTATTAAAAGGTTTCTAAACTATCTTTCAAGGTACATGTACATCATTCTAATTTTTAACAATTAATTTAGTTGAAATTCATATACTGCTTAAATAATTAGACTAACCACTATAAAATCACTATTATCTAGAGAAACAGAGACAACAAACGTTCCTAACCTCTTTGATCATCATAATATGTAAGTGGAGGATGCATTTATGCAATAAAACAATATTGTCATATTTTTTGAATTTCTCTCAAAATTTGTAGGTTAACCCTACGAAAATATTGAGTTTTTCGTTAAATGCTCTATATACATAATCTTATACTCTTTAGTATTGTTTAAAATTATTTAACCACATTATACATTTGTATTAAAAGGTTTCTAAACTATCTTTCAAGGTAATGTACATCATTCTAATTTTTAACAATTAATTTAGTTGAAATTCATATACTGCTTAAATAATTAGACTAACCACTATAAAATCACTATTATCTAGAGAAACAGAGACAACAAACGTTCCTAACCTCTTTGATCATCATACTATGTAAGTGGAGGATGCATTTATGCAATAAAACAATATTGTCATATTTTTTGAATTTCTCTCAAATTTGTAGGTTAACCCCTACGAAAATATTGAGTTTTTCGTTAAATGCTCTATATACATAATCTTATACTCTTTAGTATTGTTTAAAATTATTTAACCACATTATACATTTGTATTAAAAGGTTTCTAAACTATCTTTCAAGGTACATGTACATCATTCTAATTTTTAACAATTAATTTAGTTGAAATTCATATACTGCTTAAATAATTAGACTAACCACTATAAAATCATATCTAGAGAAACAGAGACAACAAACGTTCCTAACCTCTTTGATCATCATAATATGTAAGTGGAGGATGCATTTATGCAATAAAACAATATTGTCATATTTTTTGAATTTCTCTCAAAATTTGTAGGTTAACCCCTACGAAAATATTGAGTTTTTCGTTAAATGCTCTATATACATAATCTTATACTCTTTAGTATTGTTTAAAATTTTTAACCACATTCTACATTTTATTAAAAGTTTCTAAACTATCTTTCAAGGTACATGTACATCATTCTAATTTTTAACAATTAATTTAGTTGAAATTCAATACTGCTTAAATAATTAGACTAACCACTATAAAATACTATTATCTAGAGAAACAGAGACAACAAACGTTCCTAACCTCTTTGATCATCATAGTATGTAAGTGGAGGATGCATTTATGCAATAAAACAATATTTCATATTTTTTGAATTTCTCTCAAAATTTGTAGGTTAACCCCTACGAAAATATTGAGTTTTTCGTTAAATGATCTATATACATAATCTTACGCTCTTTAGTGTTTTTAAAATTATTTAACCACATTCTACATTTGTATTAAAAGATTTCTAAACTATCTTTCAAGGTACATGTACATCATTCTAATTTTTAACAATTAATTTAGTTGAAATTCATATACTGCTTAAATAATTAGACTAACCACTAAAAATCACTATTATCTAGAGAAAAGAGACAACAAACGTTCCTAACCTCTTTGATCATCATATTATGTAAGTTGAGGATGCATTTATGCAATAAAAAAATTTGTCATATTTTTTGAATTTCTCTCAAAATTTGTAGGTTAACCCCTACGAAAATATTGAGTTTTCGTTAACTCTATATACATAATCTTATACTCTTTAGTGTTGTTTAAATTATTTAACCACATTCTACATTTTATTAAAAGGTTTCTAAACTATCTTTCAAGGTACATGTACATCATTCTAATTTTTAACAATTAATTTAGTTGAAATTCAATACTGCTTAAATAATTAGACTAACCACTATAAAATCACTATTATCTAGAGAAACAGAGACAACAAACGTTACTAACCTCTTTGATCATCATAATATGTAAATGGTGGATGTATTATACTCTTTATTGTACATGTACCTTGAAAGATAATATGTAAGTGGAGGATGCAATTATGCAATAAAACAATATTGTCATATTTTTTGAATTTCTCTCAAAATTTGTAGGTTAACCCCTACGAAAATATTGAATTTTTCGTTAAATGCTCTATATACATAATCTTATACTCTTTAGTATTGTTTAAAATTTTTTAACCACATTCTACATTTTTATTAATATGTTTCTAAACTATCTTTCAAGGTACATGTACATCATTCTAATTTTTAACAATTAATTTAGTTGAAATTCAAATACTGCTTAAATAATTAGACTAACCACTATAATATCACTATTCTCTAGAGAAACAGAGACAACAAACGTTCCTAACCTCTTTGATCATCATAATATGTAAGTGGAGGATGCATTTATGCAATAAAACAATATTGTCATATTTTTTTAATTTCTCTCAAAATTTGTATGTTACCCTACGAAAATATTGAATTTTTCGTTAAATGCTCTATATACATAATCTTATACTCTTTAGTGTTTTTAAAATTTATTTAACCACATTCAACATTTTTATTAAAAGGTTTCTAAACTATCTTTCAAGGTACATGTACATCATTCTAATTTTTAACAATTAATTTAGTTGAAATTCATATACTGCTTAAATAATTAGACTAACCACTATAAAATCACTATTATCTAGAGAAACAGAGACAACAAACGTTCCTAACCTCTTTGATCATCATAGTATGTAAGTGGAGGATGCATTTATGCAATAAAACAATATTGTCATATTTTTTGAATTTCTCTCAAAATTTGTAGGTTAACCCTTACGAAAATATTGAGTTTTTCGTTAAATGCTCTATATACATAATCTTATACTCTTTAGTATTGTTTAAAATTATTTAACCACATTATACATTTGTATTAAAAGGTTTCTAAACTATCTTTCAAGGTAAATGTACATCATTCTAATTTTTAACAATTAATTTAGTTGAAATTCATATACTGCTTAAATAATTAGACTAACCACTATAAAATCACTATTATCTAGAGAAACAGAGACAACAAACGTTCCTAACCTCTTTGATCATCATACTATGTAAGTGGAGGATGCATTTATGCAATAAAACAATATTGTCATATTTTTTGAATTTCTCTCAATTTGTAGGTTAACCCCTACGAAAATATTGAGTTTTTCGTTAAATGCTCTATATACATAATCTTATACTCTTTAGTATTGTTTAAAAGTATTTAACCACATTATACATTTGTATTAAAAGGTTTCTAAACTATCTTTCAAGGTACATGTACATCATTCTAATTTTTAACAATTAATTTAGTTGAAATTCAAATACTGCTTAAATAATTAGACTAACCACTATAAAATCACTATTATCTAGAGAAACAGAGACAACAAACGTTACTAACCTCTTTAATCATCATAATATGTAAATGGTGGATGTAATTATACTCTTTATTGTACATGTACCTTGAAATATATGTAAGTGGAGGATGCATTATGCAATAAAACAATATTGTCATATTTTTTGAATTTCTCTCAAAATTTGTAGGTTTAACCCCTACGAAAATATTGAATTTTTCGTTAAATGCTCTATATACATAATCTTATACTCTTTAGTATTGTTTAAAATTTTTTAACCACATTCTACATTTTTATTAATATGTTTCTAAACTATCTTTCAAGGTACATGTACATCATTCTAATTTTTAACAATTAATTTAGTTGAAATTCAAATACTGCTTAAATAATTAGACTAACCACTATAATATCACTATTCTCTAGAGAAACAGAGACAACAAACGTTCCTAACCTCTTTGATCATCATAATATGTAAGTGGAGGATGCATTTATGCAATAAAACAATATTGTCATATTTTTTTAATTTCTCTCAAAATTTGTATGTTAACCCTACGAAAATATTGAATTTTTCGTTAAATGCTCTATATACATAATCTTATACTCTTTAGTGTTTTTAAAATTTATTTAACCACATTCAACATTTTATTAAAAGGTTTCTAAACTATCTTTCAAGGTACATGTACATCATTCTAATTTTTAACAATTAATTTAGTTGAAATTCATATACTGCTTAAATAATTAGACTAACCACTATAAAATCACTATTATCTAGAGAAACGAGACAACAAACGTTCCTAACCTCTTTGATCATCATAGTATGTAAGTGGAGGATGCATTTATGCAATAAAACAATATTGTCATATTTTTTGAATTTCTCTCAAAATTTGTAGGTTAACCCTACGAAAATATTGAGTTTTTCGTTAAATGCTCTATATACATAATCTTATACTCTTTAGTATTGTTTAAAATTATTTAACCACATTATACATTTGTATTAAAAGGTTTCTAAACTATCTTTCAAGGTAAATGTACATCATTCTAATTTTTAACAATTAATTTAGTTGAAATTCATATACTGCTTAAATAATTAGACTAACCACTATAAAATCACTATTATCTAGAGAAACAGAGACAACAAACGTTCCTAACCTCTTTGATCATCATACTATGTAAGTGGAGGATGCATTTATGCAATAAAACAATATTGTCATATTTTTTGAATTTCCTCAAAATTTGTAGGTTTAACCCCTACGAAAATATTGAGTTTTTCGTTAAATGATCTA